>JAQGBY010001857.1:0-26398 GCA_034698785.1 Mycogona germanica | reverse complement strand
ATACAACTGGTCGTTCGACCCCCGCCATAGGCCCCTCTCTTGGGGGCTGCTTGTGGGTAAATATTGTAATTGTAATAGTGAGCGAGTGTAGTTCATAACATCGCCGTCTAGTGATAAAACAAACTGCCAAAATAGCAGAATATCTATAGTCGAGGTAATATCGTCCTTCTGGGAAGGGCTCGTCTGCTCAGCAAGAGAGTACACTAGCATATATAAAAAGATTGTGGGGGTAGTGTAAACCAGTTTTTGTTATCTACGATTCCAAAATGTGGCAATTGCCGAACCTCCATTAAAATAGCTCCCCCTCCCTCCAACCAAACGGAAAAATGCAGATTTTCTAGTTGACAGTTTTAAGCTGCACCCAATATCTTATTGAGCCTGCATTCATAAACCAGATAATTGATCAGACCAACTTTTTAACAGCACCATTCGGCTTGAAACAAGCTCAAAATATCAATCATTTGTTTTCCGTTGATGGAGGGGGGCAGGACATGGACTATGGTGGTAGTGGTAGGCCTTCACCGTCTGCTGGATGTCCCGTTCATGGAAACGCGTACTTGTCGGGTAAGCGAGTTATCAAATTCAAAGAAATGATAGTACCTCACGATACAAAGATATTCTCAAACTTGTTTCTTATTAACCAGAATGTTTTGTGGGTGTTGAAGATAAATTCGGCGCGAACCAGCCCCTGTGCATCCCAGCCACCTCGTCCCCTCCCCCGTCACCGGCTCGGTGAACCCGCTCGACCTCCCCCTCCCCCACCCACTCCCCCACCAATGTCGACCACCAGACGACATGTTTGCCCACGCCGAGAAGACTAACGAAATGAGTAGACTTTGGCATTGGATGTCATGTCTGTGTCTGGACGGGGAAAGAGGAGATTTTTGGAGACTAGTTTTTTTTTCGCTGTGTCACCACAACTCTCGTGTTCAGGAGCAGTTGTGGTTTCAGTTGTGGCGGCTAGTTATCGTTCTTCAATTAAATAGAAACAGCAGTAAAATTAATGTGCGTTCGATAGATAGCATTGCGGCCCCGACAGGTACACCGGGCAAAATGACAGAATTGATATTTGCGATGAACTCCCATTATTCTTGACCGTCAACTCGGCTCCTTAAAATCAGTAAGAATTTCAAGATGATGAAAACATAATTTTGACCATCAGCAAAACTGGTTTTCAATAATGGTATTCGAGAGAAGGCGTCTTTTGTCAATTATCTACATTCGGTTGCGTTTCAAGGATTGTGCCCACGTTCAAGAGCATAAACCTATCGAAAACCAGAGGAGGCGGAAAGCCAAAGTCATTTGATCTCCCTACCATCGCCTACAAACAGCCCACTAGTCTTTTCCTCTCCATAAATATCCAAATGGATACCTTCATAAGACCAGTACCGACTCCACTGCCCAGTCGACAGAGACAGGTTCTAATACGACAGTCACCGGTTCCAATTCCAACGCGAGCTCCCGTTTATGCGATCCCAGGACACTGGTGAAAATGATCCAGAGGGGGGAACACTTCCGCTATTCACTGCCCACGTCACAGCTAAATAAAAAAATCAAGGTTTCGATAATTTTTTAGGACCAAACACCTCCAACACTAAAATCTAGAAGCTAGGATAAAACAATAAGAAAAAATCTACTGATAGCGTAGTGTTTAGTCTGGAATCACAAATGGGTTAAAGAAAAAAACTGCTTTCATTTGCTAAGCTTCCTTGTACGCAGGCCAAGACTAAATTGCCCCATCCTGAATTATACAGAATAGCTGCAAAACATTAAAAGAAATTATTCTTGGGTGTGTAGAAAAATCCAACTTGTGTTCTAACCGTCCACTTCATCGGTATAGCTACTGTGTGCTCGCTATGGAAACTCGATCTACGTATATCATGTACGTTGCAGGGCAGATAAGCGTAACTGCACAACACCGCGGGTAATCTTGTCAAACAGATGACGGGCACCTTTTTTTTAATAAAAGGTCAGCTGATAACGGTATCGTATACAACGGATTTGGGTGACGTCAAATCCGTTTTCAGTTACGAGTACAACTGATACATAGTACATTTGTAATTTTGCGTGATCGTTATTGGCTGAGCCACGCAATCACCTGATCCTTGTTTCGGGGGTCATAGAAAGATTTGAGCCTATCTTATCAGGAACACAATTTTATTGAAATCTCCATACCGGAAATTGATCAGCAAACAACAGTAGAGCGGGAGGGGGTTTCTTTGCGTTGGAAAATATGATAAACTTGAGACAAAAATATTTGTCACAAAAGGTGTGGGTGGTACAATCGGTGAAAAACGCCAAGCGCAACCTTTTTAATCATTCCCTTATCAAATTCGTAATCTGTTTAAAATAAATATCAGAACCGACTTTTGCACTAGCTTGATGTCTGTCGTGCCTGGACCACGCACGACGTGCTCGTCCTCCAAAAAGCAAGTCACACACCGCACCACCATCCACCGAAAGGAATTCGTGCAGCTCGAGGTACCGAGGTGCCGGCAGAGGGGGGTCAAATGGGGTCAGCTCCCATCCACATGCACCGGGGAGGGAGAAGACGAAGGAGGGCGAAACAAATGGTCTGAGGCTCGTTAAGTGCATGCAGCTGAAACGGCTATTTACCAAAACAGTGCACATACACACTCAAAACACACTCTCTTTGCTTTGGGTGGCGCATCTCGATGACCTTCCAGCTTCAAACTACCAAATGTTTTTTCTTTTTTTGAGAGAGAAATTTCAAACACTCATACGCTCAGGTCCAGTTTGAACACAAACTAGAATTTTGCAGCGAGCAAGACTGTTGACCGCTAACAGCGAGGGGGATAACCTCTTTCGCGAAAATGTTACTTTCATTTTTATACAATCACTGGTTTTGATAGACCTTGGATAAATGAGTGAGGGGGGGAGAGAGTCAACTCCATCCATCTTATTTATCGTTCGATCAGCCGCGGATGGTCAACCGCAATTCGGCTGGTCGGCATTCGGTTGGTGGGCCGAGCGACGGATCTGTCGAAACAGAGTGATTGATTCAGAATCCTCCAATCAGTGACTTGTGTTTTGCAACTGACCGACACTTAGGACCTTAGAAAATATCTCAGCATGAGGGTGCAATTCGTGAGCTGTGCGGTCAGTGGGTCGTGCAATTGAGTAGGTCGAAAAAGTTCAGTCTACGGCTGATGGGACGAAAAATACGGTATCAGTGAAAGGGGGTTCGCACAGAAAGCGGGGTTCAGTCTCGAGTGACTCCCTTGAGAAGGAGGGTAGCGATTTTTTAGGTGCGCACTAGCGTTTGAAGCGGATTCAGCTAGAAAAGAGCAGAACCCCCTCTAAAAAAACTTTCAACCGCAACCCCACAACCTAAGGAAGAAAAAAATCAATTGCTAGATTTGTGTGTACCGCCCTCCCCCGATCTGGGCGTCGGCCAACCGGTTTGGACAGGAGTCATCACGACAACCGAAAATAAACTTGGGAATGCGATAACACTTGCAACACCGGTGGCCTGGTGCACATAAACACATTTTTTAAGAAAATGAACGCAGCCTTTGGTCGTGCGTACGGGGTTTGTTGGCTAGTTGTTACATTGTGGGTGCGTATGGGGGCGCCTCTCATTATCACGAGGCGGCGATGCACTCTTGGTCCAAAGTTCGAACACTGTTGAGCCTACATGGATGTCTTTTTCACAGGACATGGTTTTGCGTTTAACTTCTTAGCCAACGGCTATTTTCAGTACAGTGTGGCCCAATAACATGGAGTCCAAAATATATTTGATTGCATCTTTGCGAATTAATGATTTATTCTCTTGAAACTTGGCAATGATATTGATAAACATCTTTCTTGTATTCAAATTCCCCCGAGTGTACCGAGGCGCTGCATTATAATTTACGCCGTCTATTAAATTTGGGTGCTCCGAAAGCGGATCTTGGCAAAGAAGACCGAACTGTGATATCGTTTTTATGAGAAGCGAAACATCACAGCGCCAGACAATTTATTATGATCGATGAGTGGTTTGGATAACCTAGCGTATTTATTTAATTTTTAAGACGTGGGGATTAAGCGTGGGGAAAGAAGTATCAAATTTGAAGACGCCTCTCATGAAAGAGGGTATTAATTTTGTGCCTCATTTTAAGTAGAAGGGGTATTAATTCCACATTTTAAAACTCTTGTTAAAAGATTACCTCGGTTAGAGTTTGAAAATTAAATGAATAGGCCAAAACAATATCTTACCATGACAACGCTTCCGCGTCACATCCAAACCTCTTGCAAGATTATTTTTTTAAAATGCACAATAGTTGAAATGAACTCTACCTACTATGAAGAGAGATCTAAATCACGTCTAGCTTGAATGGTCAGTTCTCATTGGCAAGTTATTGCAAGGCAAGTCGCTCTATAGCAGACGAAATTGCTGCTCTACGAGCAGTTTGCACATGTGAACAGCGCTGCAAGTTCTGTCAAGCAATATTGCTCGCTCTCAGGCAATCTTGATTAGAATTAATCTCCAATATGATATAGCAGTTCGTCATAGACATTAAAGCAAGATCAATGAACGACATCTTTGTCATTACATTAAACAATACATTTCAATATTGCCTTCCTGAAATGATCGATTCATTCGATTGAGTTGTTCCAGTAATTCAATTTTTGTTCGAAATTATTGACAAATACGCAAAAGCGAACAAGTGCCAAACCGCTGACATGAATTGCCTCTCAAATCCCCCGCCAAAATAACTTGCAGAAATATCACTGTCCCAACAATGGCTTGTCTCTCACGTGAACGCTCGTTCCAGCTGTCAGCATGTCCAGAGTAGCAGCGTCTCTCGATAAAGTAGAATGTAGAATTGCAAGCTTTTCTGTCACACTTGTAAACAGTCTAGACAGTCGACTCTGAGAGCTTGACGTCATACTCTTGCTAGAGCTCTATCATGTGAACCGCGCATAAGACACTGGCTGTACAGTGGTTATGTAGATTCAACTTAACAAGTATTGATGACCGGGGGTGGATCGATAGATATTGTAGTGTGTGTGCGGTTCAATGTATTTGCCAGCAAGCCTACCGGAAATATTTCAAACCCCGCAGTTCAAAAAGCCCAACATGAAAGGAGTCACATACAAAATACAAAAGAGGAGCAAATACTCGTACATTGTACTGAACATGCATACTCACACGAGTTTGTCGTACGGAACACAATTCGAATTTATTGGCCGTACGCACCGATAAATACCGAGCATAGATTTTCACCAAGATGACATTTACTTGATCTAACTGTCGGAAACCCCACAAATAATTTTAACTATGTGATGATTCCAAAACTATATATACTCGTAGATAGTGATGTCCTGTTATACTGGTTCATGCAAATGAGGCTAACAAAACATTAAACTTAAAATAAAATCACAGCTTCGTGTTACATCAAAGGATTTCCGTTGGCCTAGTTTTGGGTAAATAAAAATATTGTAAATTAATAGAAAGTTTGGATTTTTAGTTATGTTTAGAAATATGTATGCACTTTGAAAATGGGTGTCGCTCATTTCATTATTTGACAGGTGACAACAGGATGCAATTGTCGTCGCTATAAGCTTTTAGTCCGCTTGGAGCGCTGGTAGTGCCTAATGTAATCGATAGTTCTGTCAAAAGTTCCCCCGATCATTGATCTACTAATACAACAAGAAACAAACAGAGACGCATTATTCATTATTCGTATGTACAGTAAAAAAGCGAATAAAAAGGAACAACTATGACTGCAACATAAGTTGTCTAATTGAAAATTCAAAGTTTTCCTGGGCTTTGTTCACTTCGGCTCTGAAAGATCAAATGGGCAAATACAAGCAATTGAATTGCACCAACAGTGTATCGCACCAAAGCTGATCTCTTAGCTTTTAGTTTGTCGACTGAATAAAGGTCCACTATTGCTCTTAAAACTTATTATACCTTTACATCCAATCAATATATGACATTTAGTGAATCGATCTGTTTTCACAACAGTTTAGTGCGTAATAAAATTTGCTGCACCAGACAGATACTCCGTTTTATTTCTGTCAATCGGTTGGTTCCCGCTCCATGGTATGGTACAGTAATTTTCCAATCTGATAATCAACATCACGGTACATGTTGTCTGTGCGACGGTAGATGCCTGTTAGTATATATTAAATACTTTATAATAATTACAGGGAGCGCAGTGCAATTGCCATTTATCTAATAAGGCGCCAAGGCTGAAGTCAATCAACGTATACTTAGATGGAAGTTTTATATTTTGGTGGCCGATGACAACTTCCTTGATGACATGATGATAAGAGTACATTCAGGCAAATACGATCATTTACTTCATTATATGATTGTATATTTTATTGAATAAAATATCGTCAGCTCATAGGATGTTAGTTTTGTTGGCATGAGGTGCAAAGAACTCTTACACTTCAATCGAGAGGTAGAATAGAATGACAAAACTTGTCGCCAAAAATAAGGAACAAAAGTGTTAATAGTCTTTAAAATAAAACGTCTTTTATCCGTACCAACGAGATGTTTAAACAAATGAGATGGAAGATGGTTTGAGGTGTTTAAAGGTGAAATATAACGAAAGAATATGCCCTGATCGCTAAAATACTGAAACGATATATTGAGTATTTAACGAATAAAAATCAACTACTATCGTTTATCCCGATTACAGTCGAAAATTAATTTTCTTATCGCAAACTCTCATTTTTCTTATTTATACATATAACAAATTCGAGTTTAGATTTCAGCACAGGACAGAGCAGTTGGCTTTATATATTACCCCAGACTTCGTGGGCTCGATTCCCGTTCATTAACTAGAAATTGTTTCAGCATTTCACCTAACACATCTTTTTAACATACCAGATCATCTTTTTAACCTACTTCATCCTAAAAAATGTAGCTTCAAGAATGGTTGACGTTTTCATAAAACACCTTTATGCCTTATTTTTGCTGTCAAGTCTTGAGACTGTAGACAATTTGCGCAGAACGCAGTTTGGGTGTTTTACGTGTGCCGAAAACATTCGATAACATGGAAAAGTGAACCTATATATCTAGTGTTATTAATCGAAACAATAGGAAATAAATGATCACCTATTAATCGTCCTGCAGCAGGTGGCTGTACCAATTCATCAGACAGTACACACATTCCCACAACGCAATTCATTTTCTAGATTCTGTGTGCCTCGGGAACACATTCACACAGACCCCTCTAAAATGAATTTTTAAACTCTGTATCTTGAAACACATTAACTTGAATCCGTTCGTTGAAATTGAGGGATTGATTACACAGATTGGAATCTCGTGATTACCTTGCAACCAGATTATCTCTGCCATAGCTGGCCTAAGTATTCAATAGTTATGCAACGGTTACTAATGGTCCGGTTGATTACCCAACTCGGGTTGGGGGAGGATTACCTAGCTCCACCATTGCAGACACAGCTGCAAGGAAGACAAATATGCTTTCCCCGGATCGCAAAACATTTGACGCAGTACACACACACACACACACACACAACAAATTCATTACCAAGTCCCCCCCCCCACATCAAGCAATGTGTGTTCAGCACACATTGAGTGTACGTGTGCTCGATTAAACGCAAATAATATTTATTCCATCCAATATTTAACATTCCTGCAAACTTGTACACTGTGTAAAATATTGAACACGCGGGGGTGCAATCATGCCGAATCAAGAAAACCTATTGTCTGTGAGAAAATTGGTATCTTTATTTCAATTTATCGAGACGCTTGGTTATTCTCCATCCGGATATCCCTCCCCTCTTTAAACTCCCTTCTCCCACAGGCCGCAGAGGCAAGGGGGCAAAATGGTGGGCTTTGTTTTTGGAGACAAAAATTCAGGGAACCAACCAGACGGGCCTCTTTCGCCGATGTTGAACCAGTAACAAGGTCAACGACGCAACAACAACCGCCAAAACATTCCCACCAACCAACCTTTCACCTTTGTTGTTGGGGATAACGCGACGACCCCTCGCCACACAGCAAACACATAGTACATTTCCAGACATCCTGGATTGTCAACATCTCAATTTTTTAAAGACTAAAAATCGCGAAGGAAAACAGTCCAGCAATCTCCAACGACATCTGATTAACGATTTTTTCGAACAAACAATTCTTTTGATCATGCCCAAAAAAGAGCAACCCTCACAAAAAGATAAACGCAGTATGAAACTGACGTGATTGGAAAGTGTAGAAATGCGAATTGCCGTGGGCGGCGCCACCGGCCCTTAGCACTCACAGCATGTGAATAAGAGATGCTTCTCTAGTGGCGCCCCGCGTGTGGGGATTCAGCATTACAATGCACGCCAACGAGGACGCTTTAGTAGACGAAATCCATTGGGGGAAGAGAGGTCACCACAGACTACTCACCACGCTCTTTTCACAGATTCCTCAGAAAGACAGCATCTTGCAGGAGAATTTTCGGTTTGCCAGGCTTGGTGGTAGGCCACACGCGAACACATTTATTTCCTGGTGGCGTTCTGCCCGTAGATCCAACGCGCCATCGTTGTCGAAAATTTGTATTTTTCGCAGCGCAAAAACCTGCGACAGCTAAATATCCAAAAGGCACACAAACTTATCTTTTCCTATTGGCGCCGCAGCACGCACATACGCGAACCGACGAAACTGACTGATAAGAATCTTTTTTCTGAAATGGACGCTAGGGCGCTGGCGAGCGAAACGCTCTCGAGGCGCTCACTGACTGCTCGCGAACGGCTCCAGCTCAGCTTTGCCGTCCGATGGCCGCACAAAGGAAAGCTCGGACGTGCTCGGGTAGTTTGAACGGCACGCTCCGCGCACGATCCGAACGTGACGCGCTCTCGGTTCGCTCTGATGAGCTTCTCGAACCTCGCTTCTCTCCTACACATTCACGCACCCGCTCTCTTGCTCGGGCTGAAGGGGTCAATCGAAAAGTTTAAACATGTTTTTTTTAAATGAAGACATAAAGCTAGATAGTAAATTTAGTGGCAATATATATATATGTTTTTTTAGTAAATCGGAAAGGGCAAATTCGGCACAGCACCGAATGAAAGACGAACCGAGTGACGAACTCGCTTTTACCTCCGCTACTACTATGAGCTATGTAGTTTTCGCAATTACTAGTTCTAAATAAATAATACTAAAATAATATTATAAAAGCGAGTTCTCCACTCGGTTCGTCTTTCATTCGGTGCTGTCCCGAATTCACCATTTCTGATTTACTATCGTATCAAAATCCTTCATGCTTTTTTAGCTGAATAGGAAAGATACAAAAAATACTCTGTATCGGCTGAGCACAATGACGTATCCTGCCACATAATATGGTATTTCTAAAACAAAATTCTTCAATTTTAAAAACATTTTAATGCAAATAGATCGAATAATAACAAATGAAGAAAAAGGTAAAAAAATGATTTCATAACGGAATAACTATAAGCATAACGAACACCCGATTTTCTGGTCCTTGCAAATGATTGTCTTAGAAAGAAAGTTAAAGACTTTGAAATCAATAACACTGTGAAACAAAATCGCACTGATTTCCTACGTCAACACATTGTCACCTTAGGGTGTCGAATTGTTATTCCCGTGATCGCGGGTTCGATTCCCGACCGAGACCTCTGGAATTTTTCGGGCGAGAAATTCCTACGCACGCCTTCCTTCGGATTGGCAGTAGATTCGGAATGGAAGTTTAGGGTGAACACGCTAAAAAATGTTTGTTAAGGAGGTTCACCGTTGATTTAACATCTTATAACCCCCCACCATTTAGCGACTGACTGTGGCTCGGCGGTCCCGGGTTCGATTCCCGGCGCGGGCTCTCGAAAATTTCGATCTTGGGGTACTGGTCGTGTCCCTCGCACAGTGCCTAAGCACCATGAGAGGTACGTAACGCCTGTAGTGCGGATGACTACAGTTGATTGAAATAAAAAAAAACTCCTAGTCCCTCTCTTTCCATTTTTTATCTCTGTCAACAGTTTTAGATACTTTTTGGTTAAGCCGCATCGAAAATCCCTTGTCTCAGTCTCTCCATCGCCTTCGCTGGGAAAGGCCGTGATCGATGAACTGGCGCATTAGACTGGTACACTAGAGAGTCACTGCACGCGGCAATTACCCGTGACGTGACGTTTTCTAAGGGCCTTTACAAAACAGAGGCACCGATCAGTGCAGACACTTATCAAGAATTTCTCTACTATTGCCGTATTAAATGTGGATGCAAATGACGTCAGAATATGAAAATGGTTTAAATTAATGTGGGTTGCATACTGGTGGTCATCCATGCATCTCGCAATGTCGCTATACGTAATGTCGACATGGGGGGACAAAAATATGTCTACTTTGGCTGATACGATTTGCTAATGCAAATCAATGTACTTTCTGCACGATGTCAAAGTAAAACGCTATAGCAGACGCAATCTGTATTTCAATTGTATCACCATTGTCAACCACCTGGGTACTGAAGTTTTAGCTGTACTGACGAACCTGGTACTACCCACCCATTACATTTTGCCAATGTGGGTCCATTAGAGGCGCCAGCAATTGAAAAATAGTGCTCGAACCCAAAGGTGTGATCTCGTTGGATCTCGTTGGCATTATTAAAAAATCCTAATGTGGGGTGCATAATGCAGCGCCTGTGGAAGGCGAAGTCTAGTTTTTTCCTCGAAGGCCCTTTATTAAACATAAACTTGATTTTTTTCTCTCCTCTTTGTTGACTTGTGTTCGCATCAATAGTTTGGCGAGCTCTTACGTAACCGAGCGGCCAAGTGCATATTTTGCAGACCTTGAAACTGCGTTGGTTTTTTCACTATTAAGAAAACTAAAGTCCTCTTCGGAATGAGACTATTAATCGCGCCATTATTTGTTAAGCAAGCATTAAACTCTCAACAACCAATTCAGGATATTAATATATAAGAATCGGTATTTGGACAAACCAGGAAGTTGTGCGCTCGCTGAATGGAAAATGAACAGTTTGATTTTTCTTACCACATTCAAATTTTTCAATTGTTCGATATACGTTTGACAATTGACGGTTTCGCTAAGTTAATTTTTTCAAACCGTGCTCGAGAACTGACTCAACTGAGAGAACATTATTTGATTTCCGTCCCACAATTGAACAAAGTCTCGCTTGTGTCGGAATCTTTTGAGCTACTTCAATCGTCTACAGAAAATCCAGAAATTTGCATTACCTTTATAAAATGTCTGCACTCATACATCGGGTTTCCCGGTTTTCAATTACAATCTGAAATAATTTAATATCCACTTTTCGTTTGTGTTGACAACTACCTATTCTACATCCGTCTTTTGCGAGCTGAATTAAGCACCCTTTTAATTGCCAAGGTTTGTATCCAAAGTGCAGCCATTTACGGCAAAAACTAAAGATCTAGAGTTACATGGCGTCGGTTTAGCGCTCTTTATGCCGCATCAATTGCTCACTAGAGACATCGCGATCATGCACACCTAGTGGCGAGATTTGATTGATGCGCCACGTTTCTGGTGAGCGCTTTGGGGATTACTCCTAAGAAAGTCCTTTCAGTTCGTCGGAACAATCCGTTTTAGATGCAATTTTCTTTTCAAAAAAATGAATTAGAATCAGGAAACGTACCTCAAAAGTAAAAAAAAGATGTTTAATTATACCAATTAATTACATCCAGTACATAATTTAATGTAATTAACGCGAAAATTATAATAGTAGATTCCTGACCCATTTTGTGACGACCCGGCATTTTGTGTAACATGTGTATTTGTTTCGCTCGCCTAAAACAAATAATTGGCCAATTGCTAGTGCGTCAACAAATTAGCAATTGCAGCCCGAATGACTGTACATACGAACGTATACAACTATTTCGAATGCAATTATACCTTCAGACATAGTTGGGTATCGTTCAACCAATTAACCAATTTTATATTTGCATTTAGGACTTTATACCTGTACACTGTGTAAATGCGTGTCACGAGAATGACTGAACACCTGATGTCTTCCTCGAAAGATGGACAACAACATCATTTAAAACCAGACACCCAATTTTGACCAGTGCACACAACACACGCGATTGCCACAATACGTTTCCGTGCAAGAATATTCGTTATTGTGTCGCAAATGTCATTTGTGCAAACACACAAAAACATTTTTTTAAGAATACCATGTCCTCCTGTGACTGCAGGCTAAAAAATCCTGACTTTGTGATAATTAAAAATAGAAGCCCGACAAATGGATACTGTTTCCGTCAGCTGGCCATATAAAATATAAACCCGAGCCGGGAATAGATCCCGGATTCCCGGAACCATATCGCTCTACTGACTGGGCTGAAATCAGTACTTTGAAGAAAACTTTTTTCTTCTGGATCTTTAATTTTGCGAATATTTCATTGTAGGTCTTAGGATTCAGGGTGAATTTTATTATTTTTCTGTTCCACCTAGCAACTGCTGGAAGGATGGCTTGGATCTGTGGAGGACTTCTGGTGACCTCGTCACGGTTCCCTGACCATGTAGCGCGTGGAAATTTGCACGGACAGTTAACTAGAGGTCGAGCTTCATGGAGCTGAGTAAAAGTTTGTCCCTTTGACCGAACAGGAAACCCGCCCCCCGAACTAACGAAGCGGCTATGCGTTCAACACATTAAGGGCCGGATTGAGAATTTCTTTCTGGGAAAAACCCCTTGCTCTGCGCTGTAGGTTAGGTAGGCAACGCATTGCTGTTTGTTTTGTCTTTGGCGTGCTGGAATTTGCAAAAAAAAAAATATACGTGCATCGTTCCAAGCACATCTCGGTTCCCAATACGACCTCAACCGCGCTTAGTGAAGCTAGTCCGACCCTCGAGCGCATGCGCCAATGACTGAAGACCCTCCCTCACGCTTCAATAAGTAAAACTACGCAAAAAGTGAGTTTCTCAAACTGATGAGGCGAATTTGCACGAAAAATCTGCCGAAAAAAGTTCCACTAGAAATGCAATTTAAGCCGTTCACACAGGACATTCAGATCCACTTAAAAATTGGACACCTTCATTGAACGATTTTCCTACACCAAATTCCATAAAAATAAAATTCAATTTAAAAACAAGTTACTTGATCCACATGGCAGTTTAAGAAAGAAATTCGTATGGATTCGAACATTACGAATAATGGATTCTTTAATTACGCTAAAATTAATGGAAGTATATTGATGTTGTCAAATACAGTCTTTAACATTGCTCGGGGGAGGGCTGCACGATGCTTATTTCTTAACCTGGTTCTCCACTGTAATATATATCAGTTTATTTGACGATTATTCCAAACAATTTTTTAACCGTTAAATGGGCAGTGACATACACTAAGCGGAATAACAGTATGATAATGTGCTGTGCAGGTGCCCCACTGTGGTATGTGACATCTTAGCGTACAAGTCTGAAATATAAATCTACCGCATCATAATTCATTAATGTGTACAGTGTATAGGTAGGTAGGTATGGAAAATGAATTACCCTACTTGAATTTCAAACCATGGTGTTGAAAAGTGGCGCATGCAGCTAACTTGTCACCCTGATGGGATGTCTATTTTTCATGTTTCTGTAATTGTGAGTGGCTTGCTATTCTCTGCTGCCATTTAGTGCAAAATTGATATTTGTTTCAAAGATGTATATAACATTAGAAACATGCACGCACCTATGCGCTCCGCATAAGCAGAAAATTTCTAATGAATAGTTAAATAATTCAATTGTTACAACAATTCCGTTACATCAACAATAGTCGCTCGACGGCGCTCGTGTGAAACAGATGATGACGCCACAGGAACAAAAATGACAAAAGCCACGTACTCGTTTATTTGTAAAATTTCTTTTGGGCGAAGGTTGCAATACATATGTGGGGCCGATACGCGCCCAAAAGTTTGCGAAACGCTGCCCCCTTTTCCCCCAAACACGTAGGCCATCATTAGAGTAGAGCAGCAGAAGAGAGAACCCAGTAGGACGTTAATTCAGATTTCACGCCGGGTCGCCATTATAATGGCCGGGGGAATTAATTCCGCTGCCGAATTAATCCCAGTCTGCGTTTTCTAATGTCCCCTCGTAAAAGCAGTATTATTATCGAGAGTTTGCACACGCTCACGTAGGACGTCCACGTCCGTGACACCTCGAAAGACACCCCAGGGGGGGGAGAATATTTTCGAGGGGCTAAATACGGCGTTTTTCGTATGGCGTCACCGACGAGAAAGCGCGCACCGCGAAAACGATGACGGTGGGTAATTTTGCAAATTTGAATGAACCGTTTTTGTTGGCGAGATCTGACGAAGTGAAATCAAAATGACCACTTCTAATTGAATACTTATAATACAAGTAGCCAGAGTGCGTCTATCGATCTACCTGGCTGATGTCAATGTCTGCGCGCTCAAGTGAAGACAATGTGACGTCACCACACCGTGATTCTTTTCCGTAAAATAATGACCGAATATTTTGAAACCTCCAGCGCCATCTTTTTTAAATAAAGAAGGTACTAAATATAAATAAATGTGATCAAAATACAAGCAAACAAAAAGATTAAACCTGATAAACAGAGGTCAACAAAATGTATTCAGAAGGAGAGCAAAAATTACATTTAACTAAAAAAGAGATGCTCCGGAAGTTAGGCTTTTCAAGCTCGCAGACGTTCAGACCATATGACACGTCGCAAGCCCTGTTAATTGCGCGTTTGGGTAGTGTAATGCGATGTGATGTTCGCATTATTATTGTAAAGCTGGCCGAAATAATGCTCCCGATATAGCAACGGTAGCCGCTATCTGAGTATCTGCACACGGGATACTCCGCAAGACTGTATAAGCTTATAATCTAGGGAATTGGATATCCGACTGTCGGTCATTTTTTTTTTCTTCTTTTCTCCAGCTGGGTCAGACTAGGGCAGCGACATGGTATGGGGGATTCGGGCACATCGATAAAAATGATTGAACGCACAAAGGTCGAATTGATAGCATTTCTATTACTTAATTGGAACCGACGCAACTGACACAGCGTCACAACTGACACAACTTCAGTATATGGATGTTCTCCTGAAAGATGGCCGCTGTCCAATTGACACAATGCGATTACGTTCGTGCGTTATTGGTGAATGAGGAAGAGCATGACGTAAAAGGTCGATGTGTGTTTGCGATGTGCGCTTATGATAATTGCCCAATACGACAACGAATTGTGCAATGCATTTCAGAAATGGTCAATGGATTCTTGTTGCAAAAGACGCCTTAAAAAATTTCGAAATGAGTGCATGTTTTTCATAAATAAATGAGTGTTTCGCAATAGAAAGTTCGATTCCTGTAATTTTTGGTTTGCTGGTCGACGACAGATTATCCCGGTTCGACCCTAGACTTGTGAATTAAATTTCCGAAAATTCGATTCTCATTTCAGTCGAATGGTGTACTACCCGAACTAGAACTTAAATTAAAAGTCGTTCCCGGAACAGCACCGGACGAACTAGAACGTTTTATTCAATCTGTTAAATTTTAAACAGAGTCATACGATTAACCTGTCGTTTTCAACCGTAGACGTCCAATAAGCGAACCGATTCGGACTCGAACCCACAACCCTCTAGAATCCGTATACACTTTATAGCCACTTGATATACGCTTGTTTGCCTTATGGGTATTGTGCGATGACTTGTTTATGCAGATCGATGGTCCCTATTTATCTAATTCAACTACCATCATCATTACTTGTTTCCCACCACTGGTGGCTCGCCCGGCGGCGAAAACGTTTAATGGACTTTTAATTCGTCAGTACATAGGATCCAGTGCCTCTCTCGCCAGTGTCGTGTTCGAAGTTTGGGGCAATTATTCTCAGAAGTCATAGTTCGCTGTAATACTAGCTCTATTTTGGTCATTAAAGGTCGACAGTTCGAGTGAAAGGATTGAAAGAGCTTTACGTTACATTATACAGAGTGTACATATAAACCTACCACCAGGGTATAACTTTTTTATTTTTATGGATATTTCAAACAAGTCACTACGCACGCACTTCTGTCTAAGACGTGCGCGTTTGTACTTTTGTACTTTATATACTTTATTGCTGCGACAATTTAAAAGTCCCGTAAATACGCATCTTCAAATTTCGTTAGAACCAATGCTAATGGTACCAGTAGATAAGCGTTTTCACATCAAGAAAAATGAGAAATACTAGCGGATTTTCTTTGAACATATTTTCTATGGCGAAACACCCAGTGCTCCCTACTAATATTAGTGTCGCAAAAAAGTTAATGATTGAAGCAATTCATGTGTACCCTCTCCAACATTGATTTCGACAATATTTCTCGATTAATTCTCAATAGGAAATAAATTCGAAGGAAATCCGCTTGGTTTTCCATTTTTTCCTTATGTGATTCTACGTCTATAATGGTACATGTGCTTCGGATAAAGCTATAAAAAAAGTCCATGTCTGTGTATACACAGTACATTAAGATGCAAGGAAGTTGCCAGAGAAAGTAGGATTCAGTCCAAGGAAACACTTTCTATAGAAGGCGAAATGATTACGATAGCCAACAGGCACATCATATGTCAAGTTGTCATGTCTAATGGCCAATTCCAAAACTATTTTCGGAGCAACCAGTTTAATTTTAGCAGTCCGGAACTAGTTCGACGAAAACAAACGAGGGGGACGATTCGCACGCTGATATATTAAATACGTTCGCCCCAGATTTAAACTTTGACATTGCGTAACGGGAAAAATGATTGCCGGGAAAAAGGCCCGTTCCACGAGCGGGATAAACGCAGTTGAATTTTGGAATTATAGACAAATCCAAGAAAAAGGTCATAATAGGTCGCGCAAGCGTCTCAGTCACAACGCCTGCCTCCTTACCACAACGGTACAAATATGACCAATGGGCGACGCCCAAATATGACCTTCTGTTTCGAAAACAGAAGAGCTATCCATGATATAAAGATGGTCAGTCATCTTGAAGGGGAGGGAATTTTTCTTAATTTCACAATTGAATCAGTAGATAGGCAAGTTTCTACAATGACCTTGCAAAACACGACCCATAATAGTGAAAAGGTTAGTTTTTAGTGCCCGTTTCTGTCTATATCGGTCTGCCCTCGCTCCTGTAATGCGAAGTCAATAGTTGCACCTGCACGCCAGAAACAACAAATGGTGTACATAGCGGAGACAGGTAAACAGTCTGACGACCAGAAACTCGTTGGTCGATGTTGTTTTATAATCGCGCTGTTTTTTTCTTCTTCACTACTCGGTATATATTTTTTTTGTTCCACGCCAAATTCGGTGTGAATAAACTCTGAGGTTGTTGCATTCTGGAAGGCGCCAGCCATGTTGCCCGCCAATCGAGTACCTTGTACCTGACGAAGTGCAAACCCCACCCCCCTGCTATCTTCTCCGCCTTTCACTTTAGGGTTGGAAATAGAGATATTGCGAATCAGTATGCCATTTTTTAAAAATGTATGAACGGATTTTGCAAGCAGCTTTTTAAAAAATCCATCGCCATGTAGGATTAAATCTCGGTCGACCACGTAAAAGCTAAATAAGTATAAACGGTAAAGGTGGGTCGCTCACTAAATCCTGAAGTGTCGTGTTTAATAAAAGTTGCTGAAAGTGTCAAATGGACGGAGCAGGTTAAGGGTCCAGAGGAGACCGAAACCGAGGCAGCCTAGGTTAGGCAAAATTTCCAGGTCGCCTACCTGGTTTTTTAAAAAATATGTTCAATAAACTGTGAACCTCCTTAACAAACATTTATTGAGACCGAAACTGACAATTAGGTTCTGTTGACGAGACGATTTGGAGAACTAGCTGGATCCAAATGACCAATTAAAAGAAACGATATCACCTTTTCCTCAGGAAAACCCAAATCTTCTTTAACAAATATAGGCGCCGCACCTTATCACTAGGTGCCGCATATTGCTTTTGTCGCCGTTGGTGGCGTTTAGTCTGCCAACTCCATGTGCTTCTAACCAGGGAACGGTTAATGGTTTAATAAGTTTTTAAAAAGATCATTCTTAATGCATCCATCGGTCAAACCAGACAGAGAACAGCAATGATTGTCACGCACAGATGCTATTGTTCCGATTTCTGTGGCAAGGGTCTTACCAAAAATGGCCGCCGCTTTTTTTTTCTTCGTCAGCATCGTCAACTTGATTCTTTCTTTTGAACCCACTTTGGTGAACTATCTACTAATACATGGAAGTGGAGCACGGGAAGATTATTGTTGCTTTTTTGTTGTTGAACTATGCATGTATGTCGCCGTTACTCAAGCAGACCGTGTTTCTGCATAATATGCAGAGTAGGTCGCGTATGCTAATTTTATGACCCAGCAAATACAATATAGCGGCGGGTGCTCGTCTCGACTGCTACGGAGTCGCTCAAAGATTTCTAAAAAGGTTTCTTGCCGGCGATTGTTTATCCTCCTGAGACCGCCATCCCAAGAAAAGAATTTAAAAAATGGTTGAAAAGAAGATTTTCTTTTTTGAACGAATCATTTGGAAACAATTTTTATGCAAGGATTAAAAAAGGGGAATCAGCAGGATGTAAGACTGAGTTACGATGACCTACTCCTTTACCTGTATGGTATCTGATAGTAGTTTGACGGCTTGTGTGACAGGCAGGCACTTTGGAGTTAACGGGGTCACCGATTAAAACTCAAATTACATCTCTGGTCGGATGGAATTTCGTTTAAAAGAGAATTAATGTTTAGCCACAATGCAAAAGCCAAGCCACTCACCATCAAACAAAAACATTTTCGTAAGTCACATCTCTCCAGGAACCCAATGCCAGGGACATTTGGGTCCGTTTGTCGCTCGAGAGCCACTAGAGGGCGCGCCAGAGGCTAAAGTGCAAACAGCAACCTAGCAACTTGTTGACAAACCTTGTTTATTTTCTTAAGAACGTCAGAGGTACCGGTGACTTACACCATAGCCTCCGACAAACCTTGTAGTAGATAAAACTTTAGTACTCCTGTTGTATCAATATTATATTCACTTGATTTCCGATTCGTCGCAGCAGTATTATTTGGAATATAAGTTTTACCTTTCAGTCGGTCGCATAAGACAAAAGATAATACATTTGATCTTGTAATTGTCGGCTCTTTTCGCGACTGCCAGTTTCCGACGCTGGCTAATTAATGGACTTGTTTGTGTTCAGCTTCGCAGATTCGTAAATATTCAATATATTCAATGTATAATATGGGTCTGTCTGGGATCTTGTTTCTTGCTGTTGTCTTTGTGCGAATGTCCAGTGTATGAAAGTACAATGTCCATTGCCTCGTGATCCAACTGATACACTCCTGAGATCCATGGCTGCATATTTCCAAGCGCGCAACACAGTTGAGCCTTTGTCGAGGCGTGGCCCTCATTACGTCGATGACGTATGTTTCACCCGCCGCAAACGTGACGCGGCATCGGAAAAGTCGACTCTGTACCAAAGAATTTTCGCCATAGTACCTAAGCACCATGAGGGTACAGAAAATCCTGAAGTGCAGTGACTACAGTGAATTTAAAAAAGACATATGAATCGAGTGATGGCTACTACAGGCAGCGCCTTAAAATAACCAAAAGATGTAAAGATGTAAAAAGTCGACATTTAAGCATAAGTGAAAGAGCACTGGTATTGTTTCGGAATATATACCTCTCCCTTCTCATGACTTAGTTTGGATACTCCACATCCTGTTGAGAAAGGACATCATGCTGGATAAAGTTGAGGGGAGCAGAAAAATAGGAAGATAAGAACTAAACCTGTAGCAACTACGAGAAACAGTTTACTCGACCTTCTTACAGTGTAACTAGGGTATAACGAAACCCCACGACTTACCCAATATAGACTCGGATAGGATGACGTAATTGGTGCGGTGGGCTCATGAGGTTGAGTAGGCTCGCTCATGATGTGCTCCCGTGCATTCTCCGAAAGCAATATTCTTTCAACAATAACAATAAATTAAGCCGGGTGAACGGAAAACCGGACAATAATAAATGTGAGTGGAGCGGGCGCAAAATAACTCATTTATCAAGAGTCCATATACAGTAGTACCCTGAGCACTGTCTATATATTGGTCAATACTTGGTCGCCTAGACTGACTGGTCTATCGATTTTAGATATTGGACCACCGCGTATTGGATGACTGTTTCTCATATAGTATATGGGTATGGGGTCACAGCATGGGTTGCGGTGGAGGCGGTGGGAGGATTCACTTTCTAAACACATTTTCAATGCGGATTGATTGGATTATAATTTTTTTTCCGTGTTGGTCGTCTGGGGGATTGTGAAACCAAGGATGGAGGGTGTTTCTGACGTTCGTGTTCAATGCATTCTGTTATACATGAGATGGTATCACGAACGAGGGGTTTCTAACGCTCTTTCCCCATCACCCCCAACCCCCACGTAAAAGACTGTAGTGCGAACATCGCTTGGAATTCAAGGTATTCGTACCATCTTTTTCGTGTATAGAGCACAATGCGAGATCCAATATAGTCGTAGAAGGACGCACCATCGATTCTAATGAACATTTTTTATAGCTTTGATGGAGTATTGAGGATCTAGTGGTCGGTGTTGGGAGTAGTTTTCCGTCATTTACAAAAGGAGTTCTACACACCCAAAGAAACTGCGCCAGAATCTGCTCAGGGTCGGGGTCTTGTCGCCTTCACTTAATTTTTTTTGCGAAATTTACCAAATTGAAACAAATAATCAGATGCCATCCTAATTTTTGTGTTTGTACAAGCCAACTTTCATTCAAGGTCTGTTTCGTTTTAAACGGATATTGGGTGTGCCGTCGTCAACAAGTAAAAGTCCGGTAACGAATTTATGAGCAATCTTTTTGTTGGTACGTCGCCAAAACAGCCTCCATAAAATTCCACGTCTTTTATGGGCGTGTTCAATGAAAGAATTTTCGAATTACAAAACAATTGAATGTTTACGGTACTCTGTGACGTCACGTCGCGTAGTGCAATTAACGTGTCGCAAGCGAGATTGCTAATCGCTTCATTTATGTGGCGTGCAGCGCGATCCCAGCGGCAGTCGTTCACACTTTATCAGATCATTGGGCCACCATTGTCTTAGGGAATTCGTGCACTGACCGCAAGACCGAGAGCGGTGTCTAGTGGCGTAACGATTAGCGTGTCCGAATCGCGGTTTCGATTCCAGCCGACACCTTCGGAAGATTTCGGGATAGACACTATTCCCTCCAATATTGATTATATTTTATTTATATTCTCAATTTTTTATTTTATAGAGAAATTCCGTCTCACGCCTTCTTTCGGAATGGAGGTAAAACGTGGCTCGTGGTACGATATCAGGACCTGTTAAAGATTCCTTTCCTAGTCTGCCTAGGTTAGGCAAAATTACCAGGTCGTCCCCCTGGGGAAGAGGGGGAGGACTTTGAACCTAGAAAACTGGCAGGCTTCGTCAACAAACATTAAAAAATAAATGGTGAATTCGGGACAGGCCGAATGATGGAGACGAACCGAGTGGCGAACTCGCTTTTAGAATAATATTTTACTATTATTTTAATTAGAACTGGTAATTGCGAAAAATATCGAGTTCTATATTTTTCGCAATTAATGTAAACAAAAAACAATTAATCGCCACTCGGTTCGTCTGCTTCATTCGGCCTGTCCCAAATTCACCATTTAATATATATATCATCCAGACGTCTTAACTAAATCCCTCATGATTAAAAAATAAATCTAAAATAAGAATGTTTTAAGAGACTTATCAAATAGAGAGCCACTACTTTTTAGGTGCAAATTTTCAAAATGTCAACACAAATCCTCCTCTGACCCGAACTTCAATGGCGCAATATTTCGTAAAACCTTTATATTCTGAATAAATGACATAAAAAATAACTATGCAGTTCAACCTACTGTAACCCCAGAATCCCCGAGGAATTTGGCATAAAACCACAAGTATGATGTTTCATTATTGCGCCATTGTGTAAAACTCTTAATAAAATACTTAGAAAAATGTTCAATAAGGCGTTTAATCTTTTCAACTCATTGGCATACAGAAAAATATTAGTAAAGCTCCGGAATTTTATCAATATTGTACACTATTGACAGTATGTCATCATCGATTCCTATAATGCAAACTTTGCTTTTGATTCGTACGCAACAACGCCTGTGTGTATTTTGGGTTCGGTTGTGATATTGGCTCGTAGAGAATGAGACGGATGTTTGCAGACTGTCGCACGACAAGCCTATATAGGTGAGGGTGGTTATTTGAAGGCGCTGCCTGCCATCACTCGATTCATAAGCCTTATTGTTATGTCGCACGATAGTTTATCGAGGGCTTGTTCACTGGTACTGTGTGTATGACAATTTGATTTGTGTTGACAGGATACATCAATGCTATTGTGTACGTTCATAGTGCATTGTGAGACCCCCCCGCACCATAGATTAATCGTGTATATTATTATCATCAGCTAGGTACAAACTGTATGTACATAGAAATGAGTAAAGCTTCTATTAACAACCTTTGAATCGAGGATTTTTTTAAAAGGTACAAATTTCTAAATGTGAGGAGATTTTTAAGTGCATACAACCATATATATATATTTCATAAGTTATTCAAGAATTCTGGTTACTGCCTGATCATTAAGTGATGTTAAAAAGATATACATTTTCGATATCGGTTATTTTCAATTAGGTTTGGAATTATATGTTCTGAACTCTGTTTGCAAAAGGTTTACTCCAAATTATCCTAATACCCTTTACAAATTAATAATTTATTTGACCTCGCCGTTAAACAAAGTTAAAATATATTTCATCGCATTCCTGGTAGGTGGCGGTAGGCGATAAAAATATGTAACCGAGTGTCTCAACCAGACATTAGCCACTTGAATGAGTGATATTTGTGAAATCCGCGAAGACTGAACTAGTTTGCCATTGACTGTTTACATACGTCTATACAAATACAGAATATCTGTCTGCATGCAGACCTTTTATATATGCTTTAAAATGAAAGCCACTTTCATCTGCAATTGAAATCAAATGTACAGTCGGTTGTTTGTTTTTGGGAACATCGAATGAACCAAATGCGCGAGCTTATATACTTGCAAAAAAATTCAACGATCAGTCTCAACTACCACATAAAGCGTTCTTGGTTTCTCAAATCAACCGTGCAATATAACAAAAGCCGTAGTCGATATTCAGTGTACATATAGATTCTGCCATTGCTGTGCAGCATTTGAACGTGTTTTTTTTGCGAACGATGTCAATCACATCATTCTATTGATTGTAAAAAAATCAATTTGTTTGTATGCAAACTACATACTGACGTGTAGTCAAAACACATTTTGTTACAGAGCTGTTCGGTGTTCACCTTTTCTCATATCGTATCAGTACAGATCCCCAATATCCTCCTGGGATCAACTGTTTCAGCGGAACAGCTTTCATGAGCATTAAAAATTAGTATTTATCGCTGGTTTGCCAATGTAATGAACATAATGACTTCAAAATGGACACTTTCAATGGAAAAGTTTAAATACGCTAATTTTTAAAACTCAGGCCAGAGCATGTAATATTTTCTTCCATAGACACGCGAGGGTAGTGTGTATCGCATATTGAACCAAAAGTGTTAGTTCCATGAAAAGTCCGGAAGCGATAATTTTTTTAAAATTAATTGGTCACTCAGAATATACGAGTACAGGTGTGCATCAATTTGCCGGTAAAATTAATATATTGCTGTCCTCTAAATTATAGCAGCAAGTAACCAGGCTCACAGCTCTATAGTTCGTAGTAGCGGCCATAATTTTGCTAACTTTCTCCGATGCCGCGACACGAGCTCAGTTGACCCAAGAAGCTGGTCGCAAGACCACACTTATTACTGTTTCATTCCACAATTGAAAAAAACAGTCTGGCAGAACTACAGACAGTTGTACAAAGACTAGAAACAATTTCCAAGAGGTGCGTTTTCCTAATTCATTTGCTATTAATTGGGTCATTGCAGTATAACATAATTATTTGTAAACGCGACCGACGTTGACCGTTGATGCTTGTTACGGTGCCAAGCTGCACCGTCACTTAATCGCGACGTGATTCAATTGTCCGCGGTAATTAAGTACTCACTAATCAGACAAGCTGCGATTATTGGCGGCCTATGACCTATTTTATTGGTAAGGCCAGTCACCAGTTCAGTTATTTGTTTTGCGTAGTAACCCTTTTCCGATTACATAATTCCTGATAACATTTCTCTGTGGGTGGTGTAGCTAGGAAAATCCAGTCCAGAAATATCCATAGATGGCGCTAATTGCCGTCCTTGGTGGCGCGCAACCGACAACGAGTCTAAAATTGCAAATGGCCGACACTTTCCCGCTATGGCCACTGCACGCTTTGATGCAAATCGCCAATCGATCAATTGGCTAAGCAACATTGTTATAGAAGTGGCGGTCGATCAATTGGTCACTAAAATATGAGGTGCACACAGGTATGATTTTGAATGTGGCTATCAGTTTCGCAAAATTGAGCACAAAACATTTCCAAACTACAGGCTCATGGGTGTGAATCCGGGATACCATTATGGTTTGCATGTATCCGCGAATTATTTTTATGATTATTGGTGTGCACAAGATTTATGGGAAAGGGATGTATGGGTGTTGCTGGGCCAACGGCAGCGCCAACGCCCTGGAAGAAGCCGTTTTTAAACAGTGGTTTTCAAAATATGTCGACCGAGCATAACAAGCCTGTTCTACGAACGGACAAAGTTCTGCCTCTAGCTGTGGTTCATAGCTAGATTTTGTAGGGGGTCACTCGTAACGTTTCCGCCAAAATAGAACGAACTAACATCAATATGAAACTGCCGACAGATCGACTGAGTTCTCAGGGCTGTGGTGTATTTGATATACGATTTTTTGTCTATTTTCTCCACAGCTCTGAGTGAGAACTTGGTTGGTCGGTGCTGCTATCCCATTGATGTGTTGTTTAAATGGATGCTCGGTGTTATTTAATTAAATATTAATTTGCATTTTTCGACACTTTATGTGTAACGTGGCTTTATGTGATACTGAAAGTTTGTAGTAACACGAAAGCATCTTCCGGAGAAACTCGGGTACTCCACTTTGTACTTGTCGAATTTTTGCAAATATCTGCTCTGCTCGTTTCAGTTTAATCAATACATTTTTTTTAAAAATCAAATTAGTGTGTAAGATCAGTACCACCTGTTGCTTGGTGCGCCGAGAGGAAAAGATAAGACAGATCGACTTCATCCAAAGAGCTCCAAATATTTGAGGGCATCGGCAAACGATGAAATCCGGCGAACCGCATCGGCCCATTTAATAAATTAGTTGGTGCTCTTTTTCTTCTCGGTTCATTTTAGAATTCTTAAAATCGTTTTTCAAAAATAAATGGACTACGTGGTACTTGGATTTTGGAGGTATTTGGAGGAGCACCGGTGGAGGGGGGGGGGGTCCCAAGACGATGTAGCCCTTATGCGTGTACAATATGTATAGAGGAAAGCGACTGTATATTGCGTGCAATTGGTGCGATTGAAAATCACTGGCAATATCTGTCGGCGTGCATCACGCGCGGGAATGGACTTCTAAATGACGTACGTCATCGAGTGGGGGAGCGAGTGCGCGAGGAGACTTGAGTGCACACACACGCCATCTCATTTAGTATTATGGACGGGCGCCAAATCACTTTTCGATCGTCGTTGGCGCCCGCCTATTGCCATATCTACCAAGGCGGGACGGACGGGGTGGGTGCGTGGACGTACGGACGGTTGGTCCAACTGGCGCGGCAGCGAAATGGCGCTGTTTTTTTTTTTGGTGGGGGAGGGGGAGGGGGAAGGGGTGTTGCCTGTCAATGGTGGCGCCAAACGGGGGTTCCTCTGCCCAGCAGTGCGTGTTGCCCTGAGCGACTCTCTCAAATCACGCGGCCCGACCTCCGGAGACCCTTCTCTTGCTGGTCTGCCGCTAGGCCATGCTATAGGCAAACCTAACACAAGTTATGACAATTAGATTAGAGTGCGTACGATCGACGCGAAGAGTGCATGTCTGGTGATCCTGAAACTAGGGATCCCTTTTATAATTTTTTTATAAGTCGGCCAATTATAGTCCGATTTTTATGACATTTTGGGATAACTAAGATAACAGTACCCTCTTTCTAATTCAAAGACTAAAAGTTTAATTTTTTCTCTACTCATGTTACGCCTTGCCGGTGGCGCTTGTCGATTGCCGATTGCTTATGTACTAATTCGCAACTGTGTAGCACATTTGTTCAACTCTGCTGCAAAAATTAGTTTACCTAAGATAAAAATGCGACATAACAACAAATTATGAAGTCAAATAAATGTCTTAACGAGTTTTCGAACAAAGGATCCGGAAAAGGACCAGACCGATGCTCCATGTACGTCCCGTCGTGGCGCAGTTGGTTAAGCGACTGACTGTGGTTCGGCGGTCCCGGGTTCAATTCCCGGCGCGGGCTTTGGCCCGGGGTACTGGTGAAAATGTGCCTCTCACAAAGTGCCTAAGCACTGGAGAGGTAC
>JAQGBY010001856.1:0-26399 GCA_034698785.1 Mycogona germanica | reverse complement strand
TACAACTGGTCGTTCGACCCCCGCCATAGGCCCCATAAGGGGCTGCTTGTGGGTACATATTGTAATTGTAATTGTAATGAATTTCAACTGGTCATGAGCAAGATAATTGAAGCAAGAATTATTAATACCTGTACTACTCTCTCATCAGATAACTATTTATTAATTTTTTTTATCTCACAATGGAGGAAAAATTCGTAGGCAAACAGTTGTCAAATGATACTTTATTCTGGGTAAATTGGCAACTTCATCATCCAATATCCAACTAGTCATCGGAAACAGCTGGTCAGTTAAATAAAGGTTGGAGGTTCTAGTGGCGCTAATGTGCGGTATCTTGTTCGTCTTTTCTCGTCAAGCGCTGTTCCGGGCACAACTTCCATTTTATTTTACATAATCCAGACGTCCTATTTCTATTATTTTTTTATTAAAATGAAACTAAGTAATGAAGACGCAGTTGGGCCAATCCAAAAATAATTTGTTTTCCAGTTCGTAAAAACCTGATTTTGAACTCTGGTTTTGTCGCGACAGAGAAAGGTTAAACGTGGCGCCCAAACGATGCAGCAGCTCACGTGTTACAATGGTTCAGGTTTCTTTTGACTCTGGTGAAATTCGGCTATTCCCAAACGTCGTTTTCGAAGCGAGATCGTCTCGATTCAATTCATTATCGATTGTGCTTGGCGAAGTCGTCCTGCCGGGGACACAGCCTTGGGTTGTACTTATCCGGCCGCTCGGGTTTGAAAATCTCGACGTCAAGTCCGCGGTACTTGCCCACGCGCATGCGCTCTCGATAGAGCTCGGTACGTTGCCATGACGGGATATTATTTGGCTCAGGGTAGGCGTTTGGATATTTCGGGCGGGCGGGCTCCGGCTCGAATGGGTTGATGTTCTTCAGCCTCTTCAGCAGAATCTCCTTGCCAACATCCTGGGGATCTCGATACTTTTCCAAAAATCTAAAACGTAACAAAACATAAATTAACGTAGGACAATTACATTTGCACAATATACTATTGGAAGAGATAGAATAATTTTTAAAACCGAGTCTACATTGGGTCTGCGTCAGTGCTGGACACATAACATCCTGGAATATCCGAACGGAGTGATGAATTGAAAATAGCGGCATAGCGTTAAATTTGATAGTAGCCGAGATTCGAACACCGGGTCATGACCCGGCAAAGTGGTAAGCGTGTCGAACTTCTATTCCCATGATCTCAAGTTTCCTTCGGAATTTTTTTGGATAAGAGTAATTCCTTCACACGCCTTCCTTCAGAATGGAGTAAAGCCGTGGGACCCACGCCTGTACACTATCAGGTAAACGTTAAAGATCCCTACATCTTTTTTCTCTTATTAAGGGGTTCCCCTGTCATCCAGAGACCCTAGCGGTCTCAGGAGACACCGACCCCCCCCTTAGCAGGGGTATATAAACTATGAGGGGTAGTAAACGTAGCCTTAGGTTTAGGCTAATGCTAAATTACCATGTCACAAAGAAACGCTGGTGGAAACGCTTTGGAGCTCAAGACCAAAAAGAATTACTGGCAAAGTCGTCACTCTTTAATTGTGAACCGAATTAGCAAAACTAACGTAAATTAAATCGATTAATGATCAGAGTAATTACATGTTCAAACAAAAGTTTCTCTTCAGGCTTAGGGGCGAAAAGAGAACGTGATTTTCATGAATGAGACCTTGAAAACGACTTCAAAGTGCTAAATAATTTTGCATACTTCCCAACAGTTTTTAACACAATTTTGTTACTTACACATTGAACGGTTGCTTGTGCGGAATAATTTTCTGGGCTTTGACGTAATGCTTCGGAAAGTCATATTCAAAACTGGGTTCTCGCATATCTGAAGTGCAAATTGAAATTTTATTAATCTATCAATCTTCGAAAACACGAAATGTCCTAAAAATAAACATTAGTAAAATTATTTAGCGCTGTTAAAATTAAGCTTTGAGGATAACTCAGACACACCAATTTAATAAAAAATATCTGCCCGATTATTTCAGATTTTAAAACTGCTGTTTGCTTACGCAAAACGTCATGGAAAAATTTCCTTAGCGATTCATCGTGGCTGGACTGGAAGAAAGCGAGACCAGCAGGAGTAAGGACTTCCTGTCGCTCCTTGTAAAAGTCGAATGTGCGAAACGTCCGCTCTTTCAACCTTAAGCTGAATAAAACGAAAAAATATAAATGAAATCTCCAATCACAAGTACATAACTGAATAAAAAAATCTCACCAAAGCATGATCAATGCACAGGAAATAGAGCGGATCTATCCTACCACGGCATTTGTCGCTTGAGAGCAGAATAATCGATCCGTTGCTCCTGCTTGTACAGTATAAATACAAGGCGATGAAAGCCTGTGCCCATGGGTGGCAACGGACGAAGGTAGTCGCAAATCAGGTCTCCCTTTGCTAAGTTATTTCCTGGAATATTCCCTCTAAAGTTTCAAGAAAACCAAATTTGGGTAAGTAGGGGGATTTTAGGCTCATTGGTGCGAGAGACGGTAAACGAAAACACGACATGGTTGACTTGTAAATGAACGAGTGCACAAAGATGTAGCAATTTTTATTGTTTTCATAGCTATATAGGCGACATTTCAATAATGAAATAAGCATGTAAGCAAAATGAAAAAATACATGAACAAAGAGTTTCTCTTAAAAATTTAAAGTACCCAAACAATGCAACAATTGTAAAATTGGCAGCACGCATTCAGGAATTCAAACTAGAGAACATGAATACTAAAAAAACGTTCAATGGCTGTGTAACACCACCACTCCAACTTACATGAACCAGTGCAGATATTCAGCGTTGCTGTCCTGTAAGTGTCCATCGAGGTTGGTCAACACTAGCGTCCACAAAGTGTCGGGGTCGGACTCAAACTGGACATTGGGGGCAGCACTGGCCTGCACGGTTTAAATAGATCAACCTCAGTTTAAACAAACAAATACAAGTTCACAATTGAAGCGATGATATTCAAATATTAACAAAATTTGAATTGCGCACGCGCGCAGGCCCAACCTCTAACGGTGTGATGTGATTTCCACGGTAGACCTGTGTGACGAACTCCTCGTTGAAGTCGTAGGCAATCTGGAGTTGCACTCGCGGGACAAAACGAGCGTCGCAAAAGAGATCGCGATAGAGGCCATAGTGCTCGGCGATAATGGCAAGTTGGACCGGACCGTTAGTGCGCTGCCATTCCAGACGCACCTCATCCAATGGAATCTTGACTAGATTTCAGCGACGGTCCGCATAGTCGTATTGACAAAATTACTCATCACTCAATTACACACAGCACTGTTTAAAAAAATTATTTCACATCTGATTTCGCCTTTTAACAATGACATTTCACCAAGCTAAAAGCTATTTGTGATAGTTCCCTATTTTTTCAATTTGAAACCAAAGACTATTCGTTGCCTCAGAATCCGGTCTCAATTTACTTCGAATTTAATCTAACAATCTCGTTTATTGTAAATGTATTGTTATTGTACATGTATAAATTGTAAAATAAAATAATTTGTTTTTTCGAAAATAAAATAAATACATTTTTTCAATATTTTTCAAGTTCGAAGCACTTACGGGTTCTCAGTCTCGCTGCCCGCTCCAATTTCAGATCGCCCTTGAGCTTCCTGATAAAATCTCGCTGTTCGAGTTCCAATTTGCGTCGTTCTTTGTCGTTGATCTTGGGAGCTGGAACACTGATGTCAATTACGCGATCCAGTTCGGGATCTTTGGCGTTCAGCTCTGTCGGCGGAAAAAACAGCAAATAAATATTTAACCCACAATTTAATATCAATATATCATAGTATAACATATTAAAATGTTCTTTGTTTCTTCAAATATGCTACATGCGTTCGATAGGCTAAAAAAATCAACCGGCAACTGAACATAATATGTCACTCGAATAGTAAATCAACATATATTTGTTTGTGACTTCTGAGTTACCTTCCATTACATCTGCCATGGTTAGATATTCCCCTGGATGCCTGGCGACTGGTTTATATCCAATGGTGTCTGGAAGTTCTGTGGCGAGTAAAGTAAAAAAAAATTAATGAAAAATGAATTATCTGTAAATATAAGAACTACTACGTGTGTTAGATTTAGATTAGATGATGGGGAGGGGGATGCTAATGAAGCTTTGGGCAGGCTGGCCATTCGCGGGCAGCCTATTTGCGGGATTTGAAACTGGAAAGGGAGGGGGCCTGAACTAAGTCTTGGGGAAGGCAGTTCCATTCGGTAACGCTTCTGGGAAAAAAGAGAAATTAGTGTAGTTGGTCTTTGCATAGATTGTTTCTGGTTTGAGTGGGTGGCCTCGTCCCTGTCGTTTTGCTGGGGAGGTGAAGTTGGCTGGGTCAAGAGTAGTGAGGCCGTGGCTGATGGCTGATGACGCAGCTGGTGTCTGTGTTCACGTCTTCGAGTGAAGAGAAGGGGAAGCATTAAGGCAGTGACTGTAGTCACGGATATCACGCTACAGTGATTAAAAAAAAATTATATCGACACATGTGACCATCTATTCACATATGTGAATCCTGTGTGATAAGGAGACTGCGACCCCGAAAGACCCCTAAAAAGACTCAGACCACTTACCTTTCATGAAATTCGAAACAGTCTTGACGGTATTCGTTCGTTTTGTTTCGAACATCCGTGGTACAATTTTTCGCAAATTTCGATAGGATTGCCAAACAATTTGTGGTTTTCCAAATATTTTTCGCGGCTGGGAGAGCAATTTAGCGCATGTGGAAGCCGCCATCTTGAATCCACCAAATGTTGTGTGTTTGACGTCACACCCAAAATGAACCTAGTGCTGCCATCTGTGATCTAAAGGTTGAACTGAATCACCCAGCGAATGACACTGCCGCCAAGTTTAAATCTTTACAACTATAACTTGAAACAATTGAGCCACTCCGGAGTTGAGATATTTGCTAAGGAGGTCCATTTTCGTCTTTCAAATTTGAATCTGAAAATCAAATGACGTCATTTGTGCATGCGCACAAAACAGAATGAGTGGAATTGGGGATTGTGCGCATGCGCAGATGACGTAATTTGAGGATGAGAATCTGATTTGGAAGACCAAAATGCACCACCTAAGTTCAATTAAGTTATGAAAAACAAATAAATATTTTAAAGAATCTCTATTGTACTCCATTCTTCGTTTTGTTTGAGCCATTCAGCTATTGAGCTTATTCGCGTGTTTCGTTTTCTAACGAATGAATGCGAGTTCAGAAGAAAACAAAATTCATGCAGCTCACTTTTCGGACAATAGGTTAAACATATTAAACAACAAATGAGAAGAACTTTCGACGAACGCGATTTTTTTCGCAAGACAAAAATAGTTTAATCTATGCTTTTCAACAGAATCGCAACCAACAAGAAAGTCAACAGAAATGCCGGTTGGGGGAAACATATCAAATATATATATTCTGCTACATGGTGATAACAAACGTTTCAACAAACTCACGGCTAAACTACTCCGTAAAATAAATACAAAGTCACCTTTTGTGGTTATTTTAAACGAAAAAAATGAACGCACTATCACGTCTGGCGAGGGTAACATTAGCATAAGAGTCGCAACTAGTTTCTACATTTTTTACAAAACAAGCAAAGAGACGACAAAGCAGTTATCTCGTTCTTTCAAAAAAATCACGAACAGAACTTGGGAAGAAAATAGCTGTACAAGCACGCATTTAATAGAACACATTTATTCTAACCGGGGATCGAGAAACAACAATTCGACTACGTCAGAGGTCGACGAATAAAAAATAGACGGGCAACCAGGTAATATAGATCTTTCAAAGCGCATATCTCAAAATGTCGTTACCGATTATCATCACTCGTTTACAATAATAAAAAAATCTTCGTCAATCAGTTAATATGCATACGGATTGTATATATACACGACACGGGATAATTTAGCAGTCAATATAAATAAATATTTTTTTTTCTTTGTGCGGGGAAAAAATTACAGTCTGCGGTTAACACGAGTAGCACCTTTATCGTTACCGCTGAATGAGACTGCGAGCGCTTGGGACCAAAAATCATCAGCAATTAAAATCTCGCGAGAAGGCCTAATTTCGACAAAGTCGATCGTTTGACGTCACAGTGGCGTCATCGCGGCAGTGTGGCCGAAAATCGCGAACAGTTCACGGCGCGGACGAAATTTTTATCTTCAACCCCCCTCAACTCTCTAATCCCCAAACCTCACAAACCCACCACAAGGCCACAGTATTTCCTCAGCTAGGGAGAAACAAACGTATACAATTAACGAATTGTTTGGGGGAATTTTCCATAGAGGCAACCCCCCCAAATAGTCATGCACATGGTACGGTATTTGTACAGTTTATATATATGTATATATAGGACAAACTGTATTGATAAAAACTAATCCAGAAAACTATCTATTAATAACTTCACTTCCGGTCTGTCTAATCGGCATTTCACAAAACATAGCGGCGGCTTGTGAAAACTTTTAATTGTCGGATCCAATAACTTGAGAATAAAATAACACTTTGAATTATTTCGGAAATGCAAAAGGACACTACTAGCTTATAAAAATAATATTTGAATTATGGATATTTAACGTTAATCGATTATAGGATTTCTTCTTTATTTGTTGAAGTAAAAGGGGAAACTCGCAACTGCGCATTCTTGGAACTACAGAACATAATATGGTACATTGAATGGTTTAGAATTTCCCGTATTCATTACTGACTGTGGGTGGATATGAATCCGTTCGATATATATATAGGAGGATCCAAATACACACGCAACATCGCGAGTGTCGTACTGACTAATTGATCATTATTGGTGACAGCCGGTATAGTATTGTGCATGTTCAGATTTCATTTTTTTTATTAACCGATCATTTAAAATTTGTAGTCAACGACGAACTATCCGTAAAGATGGTCTCCACGATTCGCATTGTATCGCTTCGTCGGTACTGCTTTAAGAACAGGGCTTCTGGTAAATGGACGCTAAAAATGAATGGAAAATCTACGAACTTGTCTTCAATTGTCGTCCTGCAATTTTTCTACATTAATACATTATACTTATACCAGCATAATCAAATAAATGTTTATAAAACTTCGGTTAATCAATGACCAGTTAAGCTTCAGATGATCCATCAACGCTATACAACCGTTAAACGCTTAATGTTTGCGGCAACTGGTAACCAATACTAGTCAAGAACAGAACCAACCTAATAAAAATTCATAAAATTTAAAACATATAAAGAAAATCATCGGCATCCGCCAAAATAACACGGAAAATCCGAGGTTCGAAATTTCGAATGCCCTCTTTACATTTTATTAAAAACAAACTACATCGCGATCTTCAACATTAATCATTTAACAGTTGTAATCTGCAACTTCGTCTATTCGTAACTCATATCTGATAGAATACAGTATCTAAGAATAGGTTGAACCTTAAGAGTGGCGACCTCGACATTCAATTTAACTGGAATTGTTGTGTTGTGCTCGTTAAAAAAAACTAATGAAAATAAGAGAACTGAAAAACAACAATAAATTGTAATTGGAAATTGATATTGGCAATCAGAGGGAAGGGCCGCCAATAAAAACTCCCAGATTTGACATTCTCATTGCTATGATCACTTGAATGAGAAAATACAAGTATAATACGCCAGTTTATTTTGCTAGAAGCTCAACACAGCCGTATCAATAATCTGTCAGATTAGAAATCGGTCAGAACCAATCACAAAAAATATAATTTCACTAAGAAAATGAACTAATCAATAGTTTCTCTAGAACAAATAAGTTTAACTTAACTAAATTTTGTTTTCAGTCATAGAAAATTATTGAAGAAGCTGATACGCAATTCATCGGTCGCCACATATTCTGAATCCTGCACATTCCTGCACTGGGATAGACCCGTGATCTGGCGAACCAGAACCGACCCGAAAGCGGCCGTCTAGACATAGGTGGGACTATTTTTCAGGCTCTCGTTGCACGCGCTACACTGCCGGCTGTCCTTATCGTTGACCAGCGTGCACTTCTGGCATTGCTGGCCGCCACTGGACAGCGTCTTGCTTTCGGCGCCACGTACTCTGCTCCGACTACACATCTCGCAGATGTTATGCTCGCCAGAGTTCATGTACGTGCACCAGATGCAGTCCCAGCTCACGTCGGACGAGGCCGACGAGTAGGTGGACGCGGCTGCACTGCGCTGTGAGCCCACGCTCGGACTGCGCTCGTGCAGCGAGCCAGATGACGACGAGCCCCGACGCCTCGGCGGCACCGTCTCCGAACCGCCACTTGCACTACGCCCCACCCTCCGATCGTCATTAGTCAATTTCGTGGAGGAGGCAGCAATGCCATTGAGGGGCGTAGTCGATCGCAAGCTGGTGCCGTTGTGATCAGTCGGGCCTGCCGAAGGGGGCGGAGCCAACAACTTGGAGACGGAGGTGGCGGTGATTGAAGGAGCAGACCGTCGACTCTCAACACCATTGTAGTCTCGTCGCGCCGTGTTAGTTGAGGAGGTCGCGTTGGCACTGGAGGCAGCGTTCAAGGTGCTACCACCGTTGGAAGCAGGTGTCGCAAACAGCTCCTCGTCCCCAGTCGTGGTTGCCACCGACGATCGGCCCACCTTCGGAATGGAAGAACCGTATATGGTGGTCGGGTTCTCCTTCCTCGCCTGGTGAAGATTGTGATGATGGTCAGAGGTGGACAGTAGTGGCGTTACAATTTCTGCAGTAGCAGTTGAGCGACCACTGCCACGGACGACAAACGCAGAGTTGGATGTTGGATCATCTGCGTTCACATTGTCGTACAGGCTTCGTCGGTTCAAGCTGCCTTGCGACTTAGTAGGATCGGTCATCCCCCCGTCCCTCTGGTCAAATGACTGCATGACGTCATTGAGTTCCCGCGATCGATCGGCAGCGGTCGATCCACCGCGGACGGTGGTGTAGCCGCTGTTGGATACGACAGGAAACGCGGTCGGTCCAATCGGATCATAGCCGGGTGAACAGTAGAGTCCGCCCATGAGGAAGGGTGGCATATCCCCCGGGTATGCCACCTGTGTCCGGCACACGTGGTTGGGCACGATTACCGGACACGGTTGGCGAGTAGAATAAGGGTAGTAACTGCCGGTGTTGTTACCGTAGGGGTCATGCTCGCCATACAAGTAGCCAGCAGGGTAGAGTGGCGGCGTCGGGTGACACTGGTAGGTGGCAGCAGCTGCCGACACAGGTGTCATTCGGTGGTCCATCCGAGATGGCAGCAGCATGCCCTGTCGCGAGTTGCTGTAGACGTCCGGAATCCGTTTCTGGAGAGCATAAGTTGATGGCGGCACGGATTCTCTCCTAATGGGCACCTCGGCCGAATCTGTGTCTGCGCCAAAGAACTGTCGTGGAAGTGGCTCGGCACTTAACTCGTGTGCAGTCTTGCGACGCAACTGGGAAGCGGTGTAGCCATTGGGATCGCGACGTGGTGGTGGGACCGGTTGCGTGGCGGATGCTATCTCGCGACCATTGTAGATCGAGGGGAGCGGGCCTCCGGGCCGAAGGTCCTTAGCGTGAGGCTTCACCTTATCGTACACGAATTCCCATTCGTTGGGTTGCCGTGATGCAGTTGTCGTCGACCGCGGGTCGGAAGACTGGCGGCGGACCCGCGCGTATTCTGGTGCGGCAGTAACGTGGTCGCCGTGGGTGACCGGCCGTGAGTTGTAATGCCCGTTGGCGGCAGTGGCGACTGAGGACGATGACACCGGGGTTGGCACGTAATGTCGGTCCCATGAAGTGTAGTTGGGAGGGCATCGTTCATCGGCCGCCATGCCCGAGCCAGAGGAGCCGACGGGGTGGAGGTCCAGATCGTCGGGCCACGGCAGGTGCGGATCCAGCAGACGCTCCACATGCACGTAGCGGTTGCTGCGATTTGGCGGAACGCCCGTTCGCCACTCCGCCGCCGCCGTTGTGGTGTTGGCGCTGCGTGGCTGACGTGAGGAGTTGGTAGCGTGATGGTGGTGATGGTTGCTAGAGGTGGTGGAGAGTTTGGTGTCACGCTTCAGTAAGATGTCGGCGGCACGTGCCACGTTGCAGAGGTTGTGGCGACGCACGTAAGCCACCTCACGTACCGCGCAGCTCCCCTGGGTGGCCTCCATGATCTTCATCATCAGCTGGAGAAGGAAAGGGAGAAAAAAAATGATACACATTTAGGACACGCATTCAGATACACTTTCTTGTTCTCCCATCACTGTAGTCGGTGCACTTCAGGCTTTTCTGTATCACCCCAAGGTGCTTAGGCAATATGGAGAGGGTCACATTTTCAACAGTACCCTGGGATCGAATAGTCGAGAGCCCGCGCCGGGAATCGAATACGGGACTGCCGATTGGACTACGACGATTAGTACTCATTGAATATTGGAGTTGATTAATATTGGAAATAAACCATGATTCCTGATATTTAGTCGGAGCACCGATTCCCCACTTACTTTGCACTCGACGGAAGCTATGAGACAGTTCAGTGAGACATCGATGACACGGTCAGGGTCAATCGGTTCGTTGAGCCTCATCTCATTGTCCTCAGCCATCACATAACCCATCAGGTGCAGCACGTCGCGAGCGCCACTCAGGTGGGCCTCCACCTGATGCGTGTAGAAGCCACTGTACAACTGCAAAAAATAAAACCCCATTCAATCATTAAAATGGGCTTTGTTGACTTGCGATTAGTACACGGGGTATTAAAAAAAAATAAGAGTGTACGTTGCATTACAGCGTCTATTAAATTCACATGTCCCTAATTAAGATAACATTTTTACCAGTGAATCAAACCCGAACCAACAGTTAAGACTCACCCGTATGCATCGAAATTCGGCCCGCCAGGGCTGCGAGAGTAGGTTGACAGCGTACCCCTCCAACGCCTCGAAAGCCTGACCCGCCTTGCAGGCGTTAAAGTCGGACCGGTCTTCGATGCTCCGTCTCAAAATTTCTAAAAATTTCGGACACGGAAACTTCTCCTTGTGGGGAACCGACGTCAAATGGTTAGTGATCAGCGCTGCAAAGAAAAAAAATAGAATGGTTAAAACACTTTAGATTGCATTAACTGGTTGAATACTTCATATTCAGAAGTTTTAAAATGCTATACAGGTGCTGGACTAGCCTAAGAAATTGATTCAAAATGACATCACTAAAGAGAAATACAACATTAATGCAAATTGCGAAATGGTTCGTAATGAAGTTATAACGACAAAATATCCAATTTTTATGCGATATTAGCTTAGATTTTCAATAAAATTTATGAAGCAAATAAACTCAAATCGAAAAAAAACCCTCAACAGAACGACTATTAATGCCATTTGTACTTATTGTACGGATAAATTACACAACATTGGGTTATTAATTACTCTAGCCCAAGAAATACACCCTTAATTAGGCAAATTCCGAAGTACCAGCATTCAGCGACAATTTTATTTTTTTATAGGATTTGTCCGATTACTAGACGAAATTCTGACAAGAGTGTCAAAATGGCAGGCCGCGTGTACCTTCGAGATCCCTGCGAGTGGACAGCTTGGTGCCGCCCTCATCCTGCTGCAGGTAGCTCAGGTGCGTCTGTTGCAGTCTGGCTAGCACCTGCTGGGCGTCTCCGGTGCTCGGGACGACCATCTGGTAGGAGTAGGCCATGTTGTGGCCAGTGCCATACTGAAAGAATAGAGGAATATGTCATAATGAGTTACGTAACCGAATCCGATCTCGCAAAGCGATCCACGCGATGAAAATAGTGTTTTGAAAAATATTTGTTTAATGTCTATACTTATTGCATCTGGATTTGTGGACATAAATACTGACACCATCTGTAGATGGTCATTTCGAACTTTGTTGTGTTGAATTAGAAAATCCGAGCAAACTATAAACTAATTGAAACTCTTCTTTAAAAGGGACAATAAAAAGAGAAAGAAAAAAGCCTTTTACTGGATAAATTGTAAAAAAAAAATGATCTTGATAATAAAAGGATTCTAGATTGACAAATCACAAATGACCATTATCAGGATGAACGAATTCTATAGAAACAAGATAAGATTAATTTTGTTTCTTGTAAGAGAAATGAGTTGTGATGCCATCAGAATTAAAAATAGCTATTAACATCGGTATTTTGGCCCAATCGGAGACGATCCAGAAACACAATTAGCACGCCTACCGGTAAACAGAAAAAAGCTAGACGCTCTCAAAAAGTTTCAGAAATTCGAGAAAACTGTTCAACCGGATGGTGAGGTGGCCACCAAATGACAGCGACAGAGCTGCCAACAAACGCCAAAGGGTAACCCGAAGAAAACATCGCCGGCAGCGGGTGCACAGCCACCGTGTGCGTGTCTTGGCACAGTCGACGGCGACAAGACCTATTTCGGGCCCAGCGTGCAAGGCCCCGGCACCGAAAATATATTTGTGGCCAGCTTATCTGTGCCAGCTAATAGCGGTGCAGCCACAGCGGCGGGTGCTCAACCCCAATCGACGAGTCAACAGAACTATTTTATATTTTTAAAATACCCCCATCCCTCGAAGTCTCACGAAAAGCGCCAGTTGAACGGAGAACACGCGCGCCAGGACTCACGATTCAAATAGCCTGGTTATCCCTTTCACTGGCAAAAAACTGGGTACACACACTATGATTCCGATCGAAGGGCAGAAAAAGAGCTGGAGCTGCCTCGCTATGGTTGTTAAAAAATATAAAAACAAAATTACAGGCAACACAAACTGCACAGTATATGTAACGAATGAACAAATTGATAACCAGGTGCAGGAAGTAGAGATTGGTAACTGATTATATCTGCGACAGTCTGCCACAAAAAAAAAAAGAAAAATTTGGAGGAAACTAGAAATTCAGAAGCACGGTTGAAGTTTACCGGTTCACCAATTGAAGATGTTGATATTCACGATCCCGGCCTCCGCCAATCCGCCGAGCCGTCCCAGAATTGTACCGCAAAGAAAGTTTTTAATTCCCAGACACACTAGAGCAAGAGTGCTCTCCGACAGCGCCGCGCCCTTGCCGACGGGGATTAGATAAAACCAGTAAGCCAATTCAAAATCTTTTGAGACACAACACGACCGGGCGTAGCGAGTGAGGATTGCGAGTTTCTCAAGGCTACTCAGAAACCACACAGACGCACCTAAGCTCGCCACCTAAGGAACCGCCTCGTCAATCGGGAAATCATTCAGAGCAGAAATATCGCTACTTGTATGATTCTACGGTAGCACGTCATCTGATAACAAGGCGGCCCCCTCCGAGTAAACATACAACGCCATTGTGCGGGGGCAGTATACGAGTGCAACGTCAATAAAAAACTAGTACTGTACAGCTCAATTCAGAACATGTACGCTGCAGTCAACTCCATCCAGCACATGGTCCACATGATCCGTTGATTTGCTGCTTCGGCAAAATAAATTTATCGTACTCTAAAAATCTAATTTGTTGGTTGACAAAATTTTTTTTTAAATATTTAAAATCAACTTTCTACTAAGCCAGGACAAAATGATAAAAAATTAGTCAAGTTACTGCAACAGCTTCCCGAAATTATACTGACCATAATAAACCAACAAGACAATCTGATCGATTTTGGCCAAAAATCTAGTAATATTTTTGGAGCTGTACTGTTCAGAGGTACAGAGAGCTGTGTACATGTACACTTGCGGCGTCGCCTCAAGGAAGTGACCAGCCCACAGATAGTACTTCCAACTCAGTCCAGGTTCAGCCTACGCAGTTTCAGGGGTTGCGCAATATACTCCAAGGACGTCAATTAAGCCAGAACTTGAAAACGCCCCGCGATGGCCGGGGTACAACAGACCAAAATGCAAATGGAATGCCATTTACGGACAAAGCTGTAATAAAAAACAAAACAATGAGTCAACCTAGAAAATTAAAATCTCTGTTGCCCGCCAAAACAGCACAAGAAATCTACTTGAAATCTTGGTGCACCTGGTCGCTTCACGTTTGCAATTTATTTTATGCTGATCCAAAATACAGAACTTAATGCATAAAAATAAAAATGTGAACGATTACTTCCACCTTCCAAATGGCATCACCACTGCGACCAACTTACGAATCGGAATAGATACATTAGTTGGTTCGGGTCAGCGTCGGAACCATGACGGATAGAAGTGACGAGCTTTAGATTATCATAAAAAATAAGTTAGAAATGCGAAAAATATTGATTCACAGTTGCCAGGTTTTCTTTCATTATCTTTGATCCCAGCGCTGCCCTGGATACCATAACTTTAGTTATTCACCTGTCTGTATGATCGAATGACACTGTCTGGACGCACTCAAAACTGCACACCCACACCCAATAGTCACAAGCTAACAGGTGCAGGATGCGTCAAACCACACAAATGGGATTACCAAGTGAAACTACATGTGCAGTGCAGATATGTGGCGTGCAATTTGCCCTCACAACATGGTTGCTCCGCATTCATTCGTCGGTCCAGCGGTCACAAAATACACGCGACAGTTCGCATTAAAAATCGAGCAACTAAACAGACTTGCGCTCAACTCTAGAAGACTGCAGCTGTACGTGACTCGGGTGGTAGCGCGCTCATGTGGCGTTAAGAGTATATTTATTCGTGCTGCCCCACACCAAATATCCTCTTATTGTTGGCTAAACATGTTGACTTTGTGGTGACAATGTCAATCAGGTTCATACCCAGGCGTATTTTGTGTAAACGTTGGCCAGCTTCTAAAGGTTCAACAATAAATGAATTGACATGATTGACAGCTTCGGTACATGTGAAATTGAGTAACTTGCGATTTTTAAAAAAATACATTAATCCCAACATGTTTGTTGCCTGATTATTTTACTTGAAACAAAAATTTAAATAAATCTATTTAAGAAATGAGGCAATGATGTATAATGAATGGCAAGCGAGTGAAAATGTAATAAACTTGTAATTGTGGAACCAAATAAGTCTTTTAGCTTCCCCAATCTCATTTTAATTTCAATTTACATACAGTTTTCGCAACCTATTTCTGGTTGAAATGACTCGAGTTCGAACTCACAACTCACTGATGTGACAACATGTGATGTAGGGCATGCCTTCCTTTAATCGACTATGCCCAATGAAGAATTTTTAGGACAGGGGAAAAATTAAACTTCCTTTCTTCATACTTTTCATTTGCCATTATTTGCTTAGTTAAATTACTCGAGCCACCCCCATTTAGTGAAAGGACAATTCTTCATGCTCGCGCTCTGCTGCATGCATCCCTACTTAGCTTTTTATGGAAATAGCAAATCGAATTAATTCGGAGTTTGACAGAGTGATACTTCCGTGCCGCCACAACAAAAAATGCTCCTCCGTTTCTTAACATTTCTTTAGAAAACCAACACCTATTTCAGACATATTTGTGGCAACTGTTTCCAGGTCACGTCTCGTACTCGACACCTCTAACTTGGCGGAACACTCGAAACGTTTTTTAAAAAAAAAAAACAAAAAAAAAACAAGATTGCGCCTTGAGCAATAAGTGAAAGTGATGCCCCCAGTTGGAAACTCCCTCAATGTTTATCTCAAACGTCTAACCAAAATAATCCTGTTTGTGGAGCGACCGGGAATTGTTTCCAATCACCGGCTAGAATATTAAGTTTATTTTTATGTTGTCGCTCCAGTTTTTTTTAATGGTCCAACAATTTTTCGATACAGTTGACCGAATGCGAATGCCTGTTAAGGAAACCTGCCTTGAATCGGCACGAAATGCAACTCTTAAAAGATTGACTGCATAACTGAAATTCCGTGAAAGAGTTCTCGACAATATAGGCCTACATTTGTCTTGAATATTTATGTAGAAACAAAAATCGTCCTCACAATTCTTTACTAAAATCTTGTATGCGGTAAATATGTATCCCTGGGAAGATCCTTTTGAAAATTTCCGAAGACATTTATTCGATTAGGACTTTGCGATCATTACGAATAAACAAATTTAACAAAATGCCAATTAGACGAAACCACGGATGAAGCCCGAGATTAGGGAGTTCCCTAAATTTTGGACACTGCACCCTTCTTTGGCAAGGAAACCTTGTTGAACCGTGCCACAGACCCATGTACGCGGAAAGGGGAGTGTAACCAAGTTTATCACAACAATCGCGAACGCGTCACCGCGTTTAGCATGCAAATTGGGGGGGGGGGGGGAAGGGTGGACAGACATTTTTTTGAATCACTCCTCCCGAGCGTATCGAGAGTGTTACACAACAGTTGTAACAAAACATTCATGAAACTCGGCTACATGTACACCTGCAACGAGCATTATTACACGCCGACTGCAGAGCAGGGTAGGACCCACATATTCCTACACGTGACCAGCGACGACGGCGGCGGAGTCAACATCCGTTCTGCTCGACAGGCCAGCCGGCAGATACAAAACTATTTCCTACCCAATACGAACCCAATCTCTCATGATCAGAACTGGTTTGATTGAAAGACGATAGAGGCGCTGACTCGTGAAGAATCACATTCTCGGATTCACATTCAGATAGTTTGCAGCGACGCCGTTTCCGTGGGGTCACGAGAGTACAAGAAAACGGCGAGAGGCACTCACAATTATTGATCATTCTAAACTGCTTCCGGTCAAAAAGTGATGACGAGTGCCTATTTGGAGAATATTTTTGATAAATTAAGAACTTCCAATATCGGTATTTAAGAGTTTCCACTTTTCTTGAAATTGAGAATAGGTATTGGTGAGAAAGACAGAAAATGTCCATCAGTCTATTGGATATATCACTCTGTCCACGAAACAGAGGACTGTGAGATTCGAATCGATTCACTCAAACGCTGCCTAAAACTAATTGAAAATACTTGGCTTATTACTAGTAGACTTATTACTTAAAAATAGAGACTTCCCCATTTATAACCGTGCATGACAGACAGATGAACTTATCGCCTAATAAAACTGTGTTTATTTTTGAACTCGCACCCGCTCATCGATCTCGGTCCAATGATCACTGCAAAATAACAGTTTCCAAATAGTTAGTAAATATTTAGGCTGTTGATGGCAAATACACTGGTGAGATTTTTTCATCTACAGAAACTACTTGACGGCACCTAACACACACACGCACGTACTTAGGATATTTAATTGTTCCTGGCTACAAATTTAATTTTATTCAACTCTTTCGTTGAAATAATTTTCTCTAGCTTCCAATGCTTTTTCACATCGTTCAGCTAGTTTGATTATAGAATGGAGCAAAGTTGTGTTAGTTCCCAATGGACCGAAATAAACGGCAGTTTTTACGTGGGCCATAAGTGTGGCAAACATTTCCACTGGCTCACCACAAGCAATTCATTTAAGTGACGGGTCACAACAGGAAGATTCTGTACCCCTCTCAGTGCTTAGGCACTTTGTGAGGGGCACGTTTTCACCAGTACCCCGGGCCAGAGCCCGCGCCGGGAATCGAACCCGGGACCGCCGAACAACAGTCCGTCATAAACCAACTGCGTCACTAAAGAAGACTTAATAAAACTAGTCTTTTTGAAAATTCCGGTTTTCAAAATGTGTCAGATTCACCAAGCATTAACATACAGTATCCAGTTTTTGACACATTTTTTTCTTGCTCGTTGCCCGCACCCAAACCCAACGTGACATACATTTACTTTCACATGCATACAATCATTTCGAGTAGCTCCCCACAAACCGTCTCTCATTCAATCGATGTGCAACATACACCGTCGATTATGACAAACCAACGTTCGATCAGGCTCCACCTGGAACGGCCTAGTAGCGGAACATTATTGAATATGTTCAGCAACAAAAAAAATCGTTCGTGCCGTCTAGACCCAGACAAGACTACCGGAAGTAGGCCAGCAAAATTATGTCATCGCAACCGGATATATCTAAAAAATGCCCATTTTTGGTTGAACTCGACCTTTCGTACAAATCTCGATAAAATATCTGAGTCAAATGTACTGAAATTACGCTGGCATTATCGTGAAGTGCATATTTGAGGCTGAATTCTAACACACAAGCAATTTGTAGTCACAGAATCCACGGCTAGAGCTAGGCCTAAAATTCCATACTTTTCACTTTAGGTTAAGATTTCAACGCACTTCGAGATGAGGGCGCGTGGATAATTTGAGTTCGTCCGTGCCCAGAGGCTGACAAACATTAAACGAGAGCAAATCCAAATGTTAACGCTCACCATCTCGAAGTGCTTCGAAATTCCGATGCAAATAGGGACAGAAGAGCGACACAACTTGAACCAAAAACGCTGCGTCTGCACTCACCAGTGACATTTTCTAGCGCTTCATTTTCGTACGAGCACCGGCACTTCTAACATTCCCGTAAATAACTGAAAGAATCCATTAAATGACGCGCACAAGTAGCGAAAAATAGAAATTTTGGGAAGCACACACTCGAACAACCAACACTCCGCCATTATAAATTTTTTGACTACATTTTTTTAAATTCAAAGGTTACGAATTCTGCCACCGGATGGCGCTAACAATCGGATTGATCGCTGGCGCCATTCAGCGGCAGCTCCGGACGATTGCGCCAAAATTTGAAATCATTTACCGTATTTACCGTACCATTTCATTTACCGTACATTTATCATATTGTTACACACAAATTGAGATAGAAATTTATTCAACAAAATAAAATATCTCCAGAATTCAACAGTTTATGTTACTTTCATGTCGGAGTGTAAAATTTCGGAGATTCTTAACCATGTTGCCCAAGTGTGCAGTGCATAAGCAATAACAGTTCACATGTCCGCAATTCAGTTATTACAATCGCTTAAAACTTTTAAAAGAATACGTTTTAATCTATAAAAAATAAGGTTACGAGTACAGTATATAGCTTTTCTTGTTTTTAAATAGTACGAAATCAACACCTAAATATCATAAAATACTCATCATATTTTCACTATAGCGCCCAACATATTTTTCCCATATTACAACTTTCAACATATTAAAATAAAAAATTAATCAAATATTGTTAAAAAGAGAATGGTGCCTAAATCATGGACATCACAAGAGTGAGCAGTACGACTATTGCAACACTCGGGACTCTCTTCTCCGAGCCATTAGCTGTAAAATAAAATAACGGTTTCATGGATTAGAAAATTTGTCAATCAACCGAAGATTCTGCAGGTTCGAGTGCAAAGTGACATTTGCCAGGTTATCTCACCTGTTCGACTGTGAGCATTACAGTTGAAATGGTTGACCTGCACAGCACACTCCTTGACCAGATCCACGGGAATAACGGGTTTGGTCAATCGTAGGAACGCTTTCAGTGGACACAGTGACGTGCACCCGGGCAGGGTAAAGACGTACGGGTGGCGGGTCGAATCGTTACGAAACAGTATCTGTAGCAGTTGTGGGCGGAGGATGACATTGAAATGCAGAGGTGTACTTTCCACTATTTTTATCCAATTACTAAAAAATTATCTGGAGTCGCGCCAGTTGATCTGCAGCTCAAATTTTTATTAAATTTCGTCAATCCAATCGTAAGTTAACTCCCGAACGGACAGATTGAAACTTAGAATTATTAATATAGATAATCCTAAACATTGCACAGTTCAACTCTAATGGCCCCTCAACCCACATCTCATGGTACCTTGACATACAGGTTTTTCAGGTTGCTGACATCGGCGAGCAGTTCCACCAGAACGGCAGTGCTCATTGGCATCGGAAATACCTCCAGGGGTCTTCCGAGAGTGGCCAACAGGGACATGACAACGATGTCGTGCTGAAATACAAAAAATGCATTTAAATTAATTCGCCACCTGAACTTCCTCATACATTGATCCGCTGTCAATCTAATTTTGATTACGACCTCTGGGGGAAAAACCCTCACCGTTGAGAACAGCGCCATCTTGAGCTTGGTGTTTGATCGGCTGACATGTTCGTTGATGTTGGAGACTATTTTGGACAAAACCTGACCTGAAATTGAAAGTTGCAAAGAAGATTCTTGAACAGCTTTTAGTGCGTCTTTGAAGATCTTGAAAAGGGTATTGTATTTTATTAAATTAACAGCCATGCCAACTCAGAAGTGCTTGAGTAAATTTACCTCCAATGCCAGATAAAAGAGACTTTTTACAGAAATTTCTGTTCGTAGAACGAAGAATCACTGGCTCATGCCAGACATGGAATTATATCGACAGTAGTCATAACTCATCCTTACAACATCCTGATAATCCAAACATACCTCCCCTTAGTCGCCTATATTCCGGAAGCTTGCTCTGCAGTTGGTGCATTTCCTTCCAGTTGGCGAGTTTCCTCGTTAAGATCAATTCGCTCGCCTGAGTGAGACTGAGGTTGTGGTTACGCTGTTTTCCCGTCAAATAGAAATACATCTGATCTTATCAAACGCTTTCATTACATCGATCTCATTTTCAACGTCAACAACCTGGCAATTTTATTGATCCGTGTTCAACGCGCGTGTTGGGTATGCGCCGCGTAATCACTGAGTGACGTCGATTTCCGCTGCGCTGCATTTCCGCTGCGCTGCATTTCCGCTGCGCTGCATTTCCGCTGCGCTGCATTTCCGCTGCTAATGTTTTGGAAATTGGAGCATCGAGAACTTCGAGAAAGACACTGACACGTCAAAAGAATCAGTATCAATGATTGCTAATCCCCATCGAAGCATCGGGGAAGTGCCGGTGAACAAAGATATGCGGTAACCATCAAGAAGCCCAGTTGGTTGAGCGACTGACTGTGGTTTCGGCGGTCCCGGGTTCGATTCCCGGCGCGGGCTGTCGAAAATTTCGATCCCGGGGTCGTTCCCCCCTCGCACAGTGCCTCAGCACCATGAAGGGGACGTAACGCCTGTAGTGCGGTTGACTACAGCTGATTGGAAACAACAACAAAAAAATAACTTGAAAGACAATCTGGCTGCCCCTTGAGCGATGGCAATCACTAAATACATGGCTGCGCTGTGTGTTCCTTGGGTGATTTGCTTCTGGACGAATAGTTATGATTTACATGACGTTAACTCAGATAATTGAATTCAGATAGCGCGCGATTCGAATAATGAGGCAGCCGAAATCATAATACCCTTGTTACATTGGTGTAATAATTGTTTGTTAAGGGGGTCACCGTCTTACCTCAACAAGGAGCATATCCGTAATACCAGTGATGTTAGTTGCGTTAGTAATTAGTGATCCGAACTCCTCGTTTATGGCCGCCTGTATGCTCTTTATTGAGAAATGAGACATTTTTTAGCGATATTTTTACAGAAGTGTACAAACACAGGACAGATCCGTGGAAAATCGATGACGAGCTGGCGAGGCTCCATAAATAAAAATAATAAACTGCATTTGTAAACTGTGTTTGTTCACTTATGCTTTAACGTCGTCGACTTTTCACTTATTTTTCGTGTGTGGTTATTTTAAGGCGCTGCCTGTAATAGCCATCTTATATGCCTTATTGATATTTTTACAAACAACATTCGAGCGAAACTGGGATTCTGTGAAACTGAGATTCGCAGTTTGTAACAAATGTGAAGTCAAATTGAAATGAGCGAAAGTAAAAAAATCAAATTAAATGTTGGACAATATATTACATTCTCTTCTTTACCGACACCTTCCTTCCACAATTTGGAAGCTCGAAGTTTGGACAAGGCATTGTCGTAAACAGGACAAGGCGTGCTGTGAAGCAAATACTACAGTAACAAGAAGAAACCATAGCTATTAGACGATTGTGAGGAAATCTATTTTTAAAAATTAATTGTTAAAATTAAAAATAGCGCTCAATGTTTGGGAATACGTTGACAAAAGGTTGTCTTCTTAACGTTTTACTAAGACGTAGACTCTTTCACGAGAAGCAATGTCTGATTTATTTTACTTGGTCACAATGCCTTTAAATAATTGCAAAAGTTTCCTCAGACTTGGTATAGTCTATATATTTTTTTCAAAATTCAGTTTTGTGAAATCAAGCTCAAGACGAAGACGAGATTTCTATTGAATTGATCGAATCCATTCTTACGTTGTCGGTTCGGCTCTCCAGAGTGTGGACCGGCACCGGCACCCAGGGCAGGGACTCGTCGAACTGTTGGGTGACGTTGTCGGGCCGGTAGAGGCCGGCCAGCAGACAGGCGGCGCTGCTGATGGCACGATCGACGGGACTGCTCTTGGCCATCAGCTCCTCTCTATTGGCCTCCACGTTTAACCGTAAGGCGGCGTAGCGATCGCGCAGGAACAACCCCATATCGTATTGCTGCTTCATCCCCATCTGAGTATACAAAGTAGAGATACATTAGATATCAATTGGTATTTCTCAAAGCCAATTTTAACTCTTTTTAAAGCAGTTGACAAATGTCAAGTTCCCACGTTAAAAAAATTGTAAGTCACCAATTCTCATGGAACGGTTCGATCCAGTTTAGTTTTAAAACAACTACTAATCAACATTGCCGTTTGCATTACATGTAATTTGTTATTGGATGTAAATGCGTTACGTGTAATTTGCATATCGCGTTTAAAAGATAAATTAATAGAAATAATTGAATTCTCAAAATACTGTAGATGTGACGAGCTTAATGATTTTAATAATTTAGTATTTGACAGTTGATCTTACGTAAAGGTAATTTTGTTGATGACTTACATGGGTGAGCTGACCCCATTTGTGAAGGGGGTAAGACTCGTTGGTGTGATTTCTGGGAGGGAACACTGGAAACCGGTCACCGTGACGGAATACCTGGAACAAAAAATTAAAATGGTCTCATCAGAGCGTCATCATTTTCTTGGTCGATCGTCAAAATCGTATTGTTCTGGAGTTTAGTCTGAACGAGCAATTTAGAACATGATTTCTCCTTGGGAATTCGGATGAGTTAAGTCTTTAGTATGTATTCATGAGAACATAATATCCTCTAATCAAGGCGAAATTCATAGCCAACGTTTAAAATTAAAACAAGCGTGTGTTCAATTCTTTTGTTAAAACCGTAAGTGGGGCGACGAAATATTTAAGCAGAAGCACGTTGACGAAGATAATCGATTGATGGTTAGAATATCTAGTATTTAATTAAGCTCCCATTACAAAGCACTACAACGTCGTTTTTAAGGAATTTGGCCATCTTCCATACACCTGAAGAATAAACCATACACCTGAAGATTTTGCATTTTGTGTCATTGTTATGAACAATGGCTTGAAAAAATGTGAAATGAAAAATGTGCTTGATTTCTATAATCCCACGTTTACAATTTTGTGACTGATATTGGCACCTCGTATTATCACAGGATGACGTTGTTGTCGTAATTACCAGCATAGGATGTTTTCTGTTTCCTAGTCGTGCATTTTCCAAACGTATGGCTTTCAATTATTTTTAAGAATTTCAACCAATGGGCAAGGGAGAGCGATTGGAATCGGGATATACCTGGATTAATCGGATTCAGCCATGTGGGGGCAGTTGAAATCTTTGAGCCACCTTGCAAAATTATCATCCAACACATTTTTGATTTTTCCAACATTTTTTTAAAAACGGTGTTGGATGATAAATTGCAAGGTGGATGATAAAATTAAAATTGAAAATGCCGCTAAAGTATACTTAATTTTCGAAGGATTAAAAAAATGATAATGAAATTGCGTACAGCGTTTTTTCACTTAGCGAATACCTTTAAAACTTAACTTTTTTTTGTGTGAGATAAATTCTAAGAAATAATCTTATGTGGCAAAGGTTTTCTAAATTATTGAAGCGTTTAAACATAGATCTGATTAATTAGCGCGAAGCGCAATTTTTTAAAACCCTTTCCCTTTACAAAACAAAAATAATTTTTTTTGTGCAACGTTACTGTAGTATGATTTTTTGAATAAAAAATATATGAAATAAATACCAGGTGCTTTTTTTTTATAGTAGAAATTACGAATGAAAGTGAAAGAATTCGTGACACAAAAGATAAACGAATTCATCAAATTATTATTATTTCTGACGCGAATATTTTTTTCGTAAATAGAAGTAGATCACCACTATTCGTTGAACTTTCACAAATTCATTCGATGAATGTCATAATTCGATAAATTGTCTTGTTTGTGGTCTCATTTATAAGTATGACTCACGAGAGAAGTTATACACAACAATTCTGATCGTAAATAGGGATACAATTTGAATTACTTTTATTTATTTGTACGGCTACTTCTTTATTTGTAAGACAATGTTTGCGAATGTGGAATTGATATAGCTTATCAGTCATTTACCTGCATTGTGAATCGGAAGATTTCATTGTATTTCTGAGACATTTCCTCCCTCCCCAAAGCTAAACTTTTCTTGCATTTGGGTCACCCCATGCACATTTGAATTTGACCTCGACATTAAACTTCAAATACTGGGTCAAAAACTGACCGAGCTGAATTCCCCACACGATAACAAAAGATTAAAATACTTTAAAATTCATTTAGGTGTATCTCATAAAAGTACTGGAAGGTCTACTACCTTCACTTAGTGTTTCCAAGGCGTCGTATTTTTCAGTGTTACATAAAAATAAAAACAAAACGTTGCCCCCGGAAGACGTCTTAATAAAATGATTGTTGAGAAGGCTTACGACTTTTCTAGTCTCAAAGAGTAAGAATAATTGAATGAATACGCCAGAAAAATACAATCAATATTAGATGTAAGACGCCTGGATTATTGTGTTTTATTTGGTGGCAACATTGGGGTTGCTTATTTTGGAAAAGACATGGTTGGTGACATTTACGAATGGAGGTGTATAACTTTAAAAAAATATTTTTCTTACTATTTGAACCAGCAAAACTTCCGTTTGACGATCCGGCCCCGGTTCAGCGCACATGCCGTCGGTCGCGATCAAAACGACGGCAAACGCGAGAAACATGAGGCGGGGTCCGCCAACTCGTGCGCTGCAAGTGTCCATGGCGCTGATTTGAGAGATTTGAGACGATGACGGATCGACTGATTGACGTCAAGTCGCTGGTTTGTCCCGCACAAATTGGGAAGGGGGGGGGGAGACAGACACACAAAGGAAGATCCTCCGTGGCCAAAGGGCACTATGGTGCACCGTGGGATTCCCCGCCCCGCCTCTTTTATGTGGTACGTGATGGGGGACCTTGCCATTGGCTTGAGTTGAGTTGAATCAAAATCGTTCAGATTTATTTAAATACAAGAAGGATGCCCGGCTTTACCTGAGTTTACAGTAACCACCAATGAAATAAACCGGCTATTTTACGTTGACACGATAAACGCAAACGTTAAATGTGAAGTAACTGTTATTTAATTTAACGCTATCAACATGCCTCAACATGATTTTTTATATATATAAAAATTTGGATTTTCAATCGTTCGACAATTGTTATGTTAAATTGAAAAAGAATAATTTTTTAGATATATATTTGATTATTTTATGTTTTTTAATATTTACTTAGAATTGGGGATTGCAGGACTACAATCAGATACTCGGCAACGAAGATCGTTTAAATAAAAAGTTAAACAATCTTCTCGAAGATACATAAAGAAAATTGAAATTTGCGAAAACACAACAGACAAACGTACGAACTCAACCCAGACTTTCGTCACTACCCAAGGATTAAAAAAGGAAATTTTTACCGTATCACAGTAATTACTATCATCGGCTCCTACCTCCTACTAGGATTTTTTAATATTGTTATTTTATTTTTATATTGAAAATATTATTCCAGTATGTTGGAACTGTTATCTGGTTTATTTGGTTGTCTCGTGAAATCGACGACGTCATGCTTTTGACGCCATTTTTTAGATATATATTTGATTATTTTATGTTTTTTAATATTCTTATTTTATTTTATTTTTATATTGAAAATATTATTCCAGTATGTTGGAACTGTTATCTGGTTTATTTGGTTGTCTCGTGAAATCGACGACGTCATTCTTTTGACGCCATTTTTTAAGTTTGAAGCGAAAGGGCGATTATCCAGAATTTGGTAAGGGTTATTTTAATATTAAATATTGAAAATCGAGATCTGATATTCCGTCTCTAGCGAATTATGATGGTTTACTAAGTGTATGTTAAATTTTATGCAATTTCATTGATTCGTTCGAGAGTTAGTCTCCAGACATGAAAATCCAATGCCAAACGACCATCAATTCTTTATCTTGTATTTTTAATGTTCAGTGAACTTGAGAATAGGAGACTTTGCGAATACACAGTTTTCTCAACAACTATCCAGCGAATGTAACAGGTGTCTCGGTGCTTTCACCATCGATAATATCCGAATATATCGCCAATATCTCTGGTCATTCTCCCAATTTGACTGGAGCTGTATGAACCTGTATCGTCTACATTGCCTGCATTATCTGCTGTTATTCAAATTGTGAACTGAAAACTTGGACAAATTAGGGTTTTGATTTTTTCTACTTACTAATCGTTCTATTGATTGTGGTATAAAATGCCTGGGGTTAGAGTAGCCACCAATGAAATAAAAAATTAATCGTTTAAATTTACCGGCTATTTTAAGTTTACACGCGATAAACGCAAACTTTAAATGTGAAGTAACTAAATTTACCGGC
>JAQGBY010001855.1:0-26401 GCA_034698785.1 Mycogona germanica | reverse complement strand
TTCCACGTGGACTCTTAAGCAAATGCGACATGGTTCGGGAATCCTCCAGAGACTCGAGCTTCGCGAAACGAAAAATACTTTCTAGAGTTCTTCTTACAGAATTGTTGTTGAGCTGAACTACTGTTTTCTCACAACTTGAGGACGATTATTAAACAATCTGCACTGGTTTTTGTTGGCTTCAGATGGTTTAATTAATTGACCATGTGATAGTATCGAATGCAGAATGCTGATCGGATTTCCGAACGATGTAGACAGCCAAACGCAACCCTTACAAACAAAATCTGGATTGATCCAGCTCATTGGAGATATTGAAATATTGGGAAGCAGAGCAAATGACTAAAGGTAATAAATGTGGTGTAAATTAATTCTTTGAAATTGTTGACCACATCATGTCAAACTATCGATAGAAAAATGTGACGTAAGCCAAAGCTTTTCTCTAGCACCAACAAAGGGCAACGGAACACACGGAAGTAAAAAAGACCCCTTTCCTAGGCAGCCTAGGCTAGGCAAAATTTCCAGGTCACCCTCTGGGGGAGCAGACCCTTAACAAACATTCATTAGCACGGAATCCGATGATGACGCATCAAGTAAAACTTATTGTTTCTCAATTCTACAAGTAAAACCCCGACTCACACCACTATAAGATTCACTACTTCAAATGTACTCTGACTGCGCAAGTCACTAAACTGGGCTCTCAGGAGGGCATACACGGTTGATGAAAAAAAGGTATATTTCCCTTCTAGGTGCACACATGCAAGAGAAGCAAGTCAAGAGTGAGAAATCGCAACGAAAATCAGCATACGAAATTGGTTTGATGGAAATTTAGTTGGAAGGCGTTTCTTTTTTCGACTGTTTTTTTTTTGTTTCCACTCTAGCCGTTTATACGTGCGAATGGGCGCGTAGTGCCATATAGATGCGTGTGTTTGTGTTTTTCTGCCGTCGGTATTTCGGAGTGTACGGTGACAGTCGCCCGTAGGCTTGCGAGCGCACCGATACGTTGACGCTGTTTTCTTTTTCTTAGACCGATCAACCGTTAACCCACGGCATATACATGCACCAGTCGACGGTATAGGACCCGTCATTTTTTTTCTTTCTCTTCGTCTTCTTATTCGCCACTACTGTTGTCTCGATTCCGTAGGAGTTTATTTGTCTGGGATATCTACTTCTGGTCCAACTGATTTCGGGGACTAGACACGCTATGGTGATTGGGTACGTTGGTGCATCCTCGTTAGCTTCAGTTACGAATAGACACGAAAGTTTCGTGTGCTTCTTCAACTTCGGAGTTGGTAATTCTTTTCAAGACACCATAAAATGTAATGCTTTATTTTTGTTAGTTGCGACCAAGATAATTTGATTCGGAAACTCATTTTTTAAAAACCGTTTTAGTAGCAAGAAATAAAGTTATCGATGCTCTGCTCTCGTTAGTATTATTTTGATTGACTGAATGTTAGCACATCGTTCTATTAAATTCGAATGCATACATAAACTGAAAATTTAAAATTAAAATTGATGGATTCGTTATCGAGAGAAGTTGACCAATAGATGATTGAGGTTTCAACCTCAATCTGAGCTTGACCGTTTGAACGGTTTAGATACCATTACCGTCTGGGGCAGATGTTGTCGCAGATCGAACTGAGTCGATTATTCGACACATCAGCGATCAGAAGCATTCCGAAAACAATCGAGACACCGACTGGTGATGTTTATGCAAGCGAATCGCTGTTGAATAAATGCGGTGGCGGAGTGTGTTCTGTATTTTGTTTTCGCGATTTCAAAAATGTTCTGAACCTCCTCTCGAGACCCAACACTCTCGCAAGACAATACGACAAAACTGATCGCGCAAAGCTAAACGAAACAGGTGATTAATCTGATCAGGATTTGGTCAGGAGAAAAATGTTTCACATTGTTTCAGATGTTTCAGATTTGAAAGACCAAAATGTATCCCCAAGTTGGCATTTGACATGATGTTGCCTTTATCTTGTTTGCGACTGCAGTGTTTTCGCCTGCCTTTAGAAACGTTAGCAATCACTACCAACACCAAAGCTGTGCATGGTTGCTCGCTTCGGACTTTCAGGGGCACAAAATGTTCTTCCAGCTCTATATTGCGGCCCACCTATATTGCGGTAAAAATTAATGGGAGCACTATCCTCGTGGTATAGTGGTTAGCTTGTCGAACTGATATTCCCGTGATTGCGGGTTCGATTCCCGGCCGATACTCTGGAATTTTTCGGGGGAGAGAAATTTATAAACACGCCTTTCATTGGAATTAAAAACTTAATTAATATACCGAGGATCAAATTTCTCTCCTAAAATCCATCGGAATGGAATAAAGCCATAAGACCCGTGTCTGTTCGATTTCAGGTAGACGTTAGCACCTAACTTCGTTTTGGATTAGCTATGTAAAATTACCAGGTTGCCTCCTGGGGGGGGGAGGGGTTTAGGGCGAACATTCTGGTAGATATCCTTAAAAAAGAAGATGGACACTATCTTTAGATTTCCAATTATTGATTCAATCATCAATCTACTGGCAACGAAATCATTGATTCTTCGGAACGACACCAGTGGACAACAACTGTCTTCTACTGAACAATGCAGGTGAAAGAATAAAAAGAATGAGAAAATCTTTCTAAGACAGCGATCTGTAGTCTTAACAGAACCTGAACAACCTTTTTTTTTTAAATCACGATTGCACTTCTAGAAAGTTCCAATGTGTCTTCCGGCAGGAATTCCATTCGTTCGTGGTATTCGGGCAGCTGAGTGATTCAATCTATTTAAACGCAGCCTAGAGTCGGCCTGAGAGATGCTTCATGCGCCACAGGCGGTTCAGAGGTGAAGTATTCGTGCACCATCGATCATCAGCCATAAATTCGCATTTCTCGGACTTTTTTTTCTTATGAGAGAGGAGACGTGCTGCGGTTTCCCGGACACACAGAATTGAATAATATTGCGCCATATTGTATCGGTCACCTAGGCAACGTCACACCCTATAAATATAATTCCCCCGGCGATCCAATAGAACAATTTCAGTGAGATGGAAATAACCTACATTTTCGTGTCTGGTCATAGTCAGCAAATGTTGATCCTGACCAGAAAAGTCGTGGAACAATAGTGTCAGTAACTGCTTGTGACAGATTCCTCTTTTGGCAGTCCAATAAAATGTGTCCCAAATCATATGAAAATTTAATATAGTAATTTATTTAAGAGATACGACCGACGACAGTGCCCTTATCTGACCTCAATCCTAGTTAACTTTGAGTAGGTTGAATATTTTGTAGGTTTACAAAATATTTATTTGAACAAAGGTTCCATCACTAATCTTTAAATAAAAATTTTGTGTTCGTTTTCTCCAAAAAATTGAGATTCCTCTTTTGAAGAAGAGGTGATTTAGCCTCAACGAAAGTTAGTTTTGCTGAGTCGAAAACTTTAAAGACTAAAGACTTATCGGTGGGTCCTCACAAATTGGTTCGACAGTGCTACAGCTCTAATGAGCAAGTATATTTGTGGGGCGGTGAAATAAGATCGAAACACGGCATATATGAGAACCAACCAGCCGCTCTTCGATAAAGAAAACGCGGCGATTCCAGCCGGCAACTATTAGCGAGTTCTAAATTAGGCTTTTTTGTTATCTCCTTCAATACACACACCTACTTGCATAGACGAAAACACACACACACACACACATACGGGCGTAAACAACATTTCCCCGCGAAAACATTATCGAGAATTTCGACAATGCAGATGCGCCGAACCCCCTGACTGTGTGCGCGCGTTCGAGGGGGCCCGGGAAAAGCTGACTGCCTACAAATTTAATCAACCGAATGAGGATTATGGTAAATAGAACACACTGTATATATATATATATATATACTAGACAGTGTACGGCCAGGCGTACTGTATTGCGCGAGTGCCACCCCTGTACAGTGACTGCATAATGCTGCGGCAGAAAAGTCAGAATTGAAAAGAAAAATTCGACGCTTTTGAGTTTGATGACACAAGGCGCTCGCGCGACGTTGGGCTCTTCCTCGTTTTGGAATTCGCGTGACGTGCTCGAGGCCTTCTTCCAAGGGGGTTGGAGTAACATCAATAGCAATTGCCCAGGGGAGTCACAATATGTAAAGCCGACGAATTGGGAAGGTGGAGGGGATGGGGGGATCGGCTTCAATCGCCTTAGGGTGAATGTACTCGTCTTACGTTTATGCACGTCTGAAATTAAAAGAAATAGCGTTTCTTGCGAATCAATTGATCAAGGTGTATCTGGGTTCAGATCCTCGGAGACCTTGTTACTTAACATAAGACTCAGTAGATTGATTTATAGAATGTCTTATTATTTATCTGATTGGATGTTCGTACCAGGACAGCACTGGTCGAGATTAAAACACCAGATAATTAGTGCGAAATTTATCGACAAACCATTGTCCTGACATTGATTTTCTCGATTATATATTTAAAATTATTATCTGGATTTCACAAAGCACTTCGTCTCTCGGCTGAACGGGTCCTTCAACCGGATTCCAATAAATATAATAATAACTTATTTATATTTTTAAAGTGTGACCAAAACTGTAACTTCCGATTCCTTTCCACTTTAAAGGAGCTAGTCGTTTTTACAGTGTTTGCGCATTATTTAATTTAAACAAACAATGAAACTCACGCAATTAACAGTTCTAATTAAACAATAGTAAAATATTATTATAGAAAGCGAGTTCGCCACTCGGTTCGTCTTTCATTCGGTCATATCCCAAATTCACCCCTTCCGACAAAATCCTTCTCATTATTAATGAAACTTTTGTTTTGTCAGATTTTTTAAACGATTCCGAAAATATCCTAACATTTCTCGATGTAAGAAGTTTCAGAATATTTCTTATCATAAAACAATGGAATAGCTAGGGGTATCAACCGACAGTCTCGGCCCAGGGCGTCACCATCTTCAGCGAAGGCCCCCGATGTGCTTCTGATGACGTCAACGCGACCCTAACAAGTATATCACGCTTGTTGACAATGTTTACAATTCACCAAGTGTGCGGACGCGTGAAATAACAATGGCTCTCTCTCTCTCTCTCGCTCACTCACTCTATCCGTTCGCGTTCACCAACTGAGGAAAACTCGAACAGAGCCGCAAAAGCCGTTACACCAAATTTGCAGCGTGAATCAGCGCTTTCTCGCCCGACGCGCTCGCCGGTTACACGAGCCTCGCGTCGCGGCCACCAGACGTCGCCGACGTCGTAAATAGATGCACAACCGCCATTTCCTTTTTGTCGGTGACAGTTTTACTGGGGGCCGGGTGTATTTTTTCAACCAGAAAACCATTACTGGATTTTTAAAGTGGAATAGGCTTTTCGCGCGAAGGACTCTTAGATGACTGCATCCGAAAGTACAAAAGAGCTTTTGCATCATTCACGCATATTTGTATTCAGACGCGCAGACGTCCTTCCACATAGAACAAACAGCACTGTCTCACAAAATTGTCACTATTCCCTACAATCTACGAGGATAATGTGATTGCCCATTTCTGGAAATCGTTAAATTCAAGTAGACGGTGATTCAATAAAAAACATGAAGGATTATAGATTGAAGGGTCTTCTGTTGACCACACCATTGGTTCAAACTTAATCGGGTTTTATTTTTTTGCGAGACTCATGCGCTGCAGCAATAGCCCATGCAAAACCCTTCTTACGAAGAGTAAATACATTTTCCCTTTAATAAACAAATCTATACGAATTTCGTTGAAACAATCCGTATTCAAATAAATGTGAGCCTTTCTTGAATCAATTCGAACCCACGATGCATTGTTTTCTTGTAGTTGTAAAATAAATATAAGCACGATGAGATCGCTCGCAGCAATTAATTGGCAATGACAAAAACGGAAAAATTGAAACGCCCTCAGATATTTATAGATCCGTATCCTAGGAGACTGGCTCGATATTGTTTTATTTTTGTATTTCGTGTACCCATTGGATCGATACACGCGTTCGGAGAATTTGGCTGTAACCGCGCGCCTGCTCGCCTAAGCTGGTAATTTGAAAACATGGCAAGAAACCTACGTAATTTTTGATTATACCTATAATTCCGCGAAACAGATTGATAGATGCATTAGCATGTTGTCAGAACGTAAGTAAATGATACTTATCCAAGTTAAATGTCCTCCGGTAATTTACAATCGGGGATGCTGCGATTCGAAAATTTAAAAGCAAATGCGCAACTGCGATTTAAACCATATTATAAATTTCAAACGTATCTAAAAAAAAATTACGCGAGGCTTAATGAAACTTTTACTAAATTTCATTGAAGTTAAAATGGGAGTAATGGTTTGATAGACAGATCATCTTATGCCTATATTTAGTTTAATCGAGAGAAAGAAATATAATCTTGTCTGGCGCATCGCCCGCATCACATACCATCCGAATTTCTAACCGACTTTCCAAAATGTGAGCATAAAAATGTCAACAATTCGGGATTCGAGCCTGAATTCTCAACCCCCTTTGGCCAATATCTTTATCAATTATTTAATCTCGTCAATGTCGAACTGAGACATCAGAACGGAACCCAATCTGATCTCCGACCGAATATCGATATTAACGAATCGCCAAAAGAAAATGAATTTCGAATCATCCGATTTGCTCAAGAGACCAATCGCACAATCGACCGAGACCGCGCATCACCCGCGGTCGATACTTTAAAAAAGGTCTACCCATCCCTAAAAATAGTTATAACTTAATATTTCATTTTCTTCAGTTCGGAAGCAGAGCATAAATATGATGAAGCCGTTATTCCGAACAGCGCATCCGTCGAGTTTATACGTCATGTGTTTTGCTAGACGACAAACCCTATTATATTTAGTAATAACATTAATTAGGCAAATAGGCTGCCATTAAACAGTCAGTCATACAACGACAATAGTCTAGACAAGCCGAACGCACGCCATACTAATTTTCGTTCTCTGCTTTTAATTAGTAGATATCTAATGGTGTGTCTTTTACGTATCCCGTGGGTTTCCAAAACTGCAGCGCGCCTAGGAAGGTAGGCAGGAACGCAATGCGACACTTCATCCGAAAACGTATTTGATTTCCATGTTAATCAATCTGATTTCTCCCCGCTTATACACTCTGTGCATTACAGCTATTGGTGCCCTCTGGTGGCGTCTCATGCACACCTACTCGGTACCACATCACCTGTATCACATCTCGAACAAACGAAAGGAGGTGGCGGGAATCGAGCCAGGAGCCGTCGCGCCACAAGTTTGTCTCAGTCAATTGAACTGCGATGAGAACCCCACTTTGCGTTCCCGACGAATTGTGACCTTTGGCGGGCGATATTTGCAACTGACCGACACACCAAATTACGAAATGAGCGCCGCCTGGTGTAAGAGCGAAGCGCTCATAGGTCATAGGAAATAACCATTGTATCTCATTTCCATTTATAACGAACAAAAAATGTGTTTGCATGCTAACATTTATTTTTTCAACGAACAAACACAATTCGGAACTATCAATCCCTTACCAAATATACAGAGAGTTGAACCGGTCACCCCAAATTTAAAAGAAAAAATCGAGCCGCTACGAACTTCACTGGTAACCCTTGGTGACCTTTCAACTGAATTGAAATAAATCAATGTTGCTTTCAACAAGGCAAAGGCCTCGTTGAGATGTGGATTTTTACGACGCTTGAACTACTCTTATCTTGAGTGTTCCAGTGTACAACGTTTAAATGCTTTAAATGTAGTCAGGAAGTCATTCTATATAGAGCAGATATTATATCACCAAGCTAATCAATTGATATTGAAGATAGTCAAGTACGATTCAATTGAAAATCTATATCATATGAAATGACGATCGTTTCGTAAAAGGATTGTTGTTAAATGAACGGCTGAAAAGAAATTAACTTATGAAAGAAATTCATAAACGATTTCATAATTTGATATTTATTTGAATAGTATAAAACCAATCATTCGCTTGTCTTTCGATTCGAGATAAACAGTGAAAGCACTGATGAATCGCTTTCACCGACCGATTCTCATTAACACCAACGAGAACAGAAATCTATGTAACACGACTAAGCCGATCGATCAATGTACATGCATGTCTGGCCAAAATACACATGTGATACCACCAATAGCTCTATAATGATCTAATCCGATCTACTAGTTGCAAGGGTTTTTTTTGCAATTGGTCACCAGATGGCGTGTGTAGCAGTAGGCGACAGTGGTTGAACGAGAGCAGGAAGTGCATAAAAAATACCGCCTACCCATGATCGCTTTGATTTAGTCATCATAGCGCGGTGCGTCTATTTTTATAACCCATCATCTATGGATGCTCCCCCCCGCCGGGACACCAGAGACATGGAACGGTGCCCGCGTATCTTCCGCGAGTCCACCGTGTCCATCACCAACCATCCTCACCTCCACAACCCACACCCCTGGGGAAAGGCCTAGCCCAGGCAAGACGACACGACCCGTTTTAGTACGCTGAACCGCCAGCACTAAAACGCGTCAATATGTCTATAAAATCGTTTTTAATTGCCCCGAGCGCGTTTCCCCCCCACACACGCCACAGTGACGTGGAAAAGGGAGGAGGAGGTGGGAGGATTTTCGTAGTAGGTCGTAAGTTTATCCAAAGACGGACGCGAAACCGCACAAGACCGTCATTACGACAAACGCTCCAATTTGAAGACGCCAGCTCCACGCCTGACCTGCTCTGTGCGTGGGCCGCTGGACAGGGAGAATCGGAAAGTACATCGCGATAACAACCCTTTTCAGGATACCTAAGACATTCTAAAAATCAGTATACGTAGACGAATGATCTCATATTGATTTTAGAATATTTGTAACCCATGCTTTGAATATCATCATACGGTATATAAATGATCTTCATCGTGACGAAACGCATCATTTCGATAAAGTTTACTTTTTAATTGCCCCCCTCGCATCTTTCGTGTGGTCATCCCACGCAGAAACAACAAAACCTAAGAGCACACGGGCCGGATCTAAGTGCGGGCAATGCGGCGCCGGTTCTCCATTTTGTGTCTGCTCGGTTGGCAGCAAATGACCGATTACAGGTTGGTGAGCGTAACACGGTGCGGCTCAACCATAAATGCTAAAGCTCCGAGCTCACGAATAAACACCGCGTCCCCATTATACAATAACCGCGCGATTCAAATGCAGCCTGGCTATATATATACTAGGTACTGTATACACGCGTGTGCAGTACAGGCACATTAATATGACAATATAAAAGCGACCTAAATATAGCTAGAACTAATTGCAGATGGCGACCGGGGGGGTTATATTCTTCCTAGGGCGACAATGCGTATACCCTTTGGCCACCTCGAATTTAAGTGCGGACGTTTGGCGCCACATCGGTGGAGTTCGACAAATTGTTAATGGTGGCGAGTAATAAAAGTTTATTGTTGATTACATAAATTCTCAATTTAAATCGGTGTCGATGGGAATAGCGAGGTCTCGTCGAGGGCCACAGGTGCCGAGTGACCACATAGTGACCAAATCTGCAGCTTTCTTTCGTCAATTTATCACCGGAAACCTACTCGTACATATAAAATGTTTATACGATGTATTTATCCTGGAATAACGACAGTGTTTAGGGGGCCTATATTAAATTAAATAAGCTTTGGTGATAATAATCGCTTCTGCCACGTCATTAACAATCAATTTTATGCTACTGTACGCATGTTTCAAAATAATCGATCACCATTCTTAATGAATGGTACAACGTTTTATCCGAAATAAAATAATAATGAAACGTTCAACAAACAATTTTATTCTGTGTCTTGAATAGTTTATAAATTATAATTCATATCATTTATATTATTCGGTTAGGTTTTGTTACTGTTTCTAAAATTACATTTGTAGCTCATCAATTAAAATATTATGTTTTAGCCAAATATTTTATTTGTATAGTAGATCTAAATATCTTTGACATGCGTACATACTTGTGAGATGTACATGTACACATTTTTGTCGAATAAATGATCTCTAAAGTTTATCCGAAATTATCTGAGATTTAGTAGAACGAGCCTACGGTTAAGACAAGACTGCAGTACACGTTAAAGATCCCTACCTAGGTAGCTTATTCTAAGCCTGGGCTAGGCAAAATCACCAGGTCGCCTCCTGGGAGTTTTAGGGAGAACACGGACCTCCTTAACAAGTAACTGAGAAGACAAGACTGCCAAACTTTGAGCTAGACTGTTGACCTTTACGGCAAAGATTTCGCTTAGCATAGACCGGCGACCCGATAGAGATCCTCTATACCACACACCACCTATATCGACTCGCTATTGGTTTTGCCAGTGGCCAAATCGATATCAACAGAAAACCGTCGAGGGCTGAAGCTGGCCTTTCAACACGAAGACCCGATACTTCCCTAATCACAAACTGACCCATATTTAATTCCTTGTCAGCGCGGGAGCAGATAAAAGATGGTCTGCGTACGTAAAACTCGAATGGTGTTAATGAATACACCGTGGACCGAAAACATCATTTATCTTTTTCGGATTCAGCGACCATGTTCGGAGATTTGCTGTGACAGCCTCTCGAGCCATAGCTAAGAAACGCAAGCGAAATTCGAATAGCCGATCGATCAAATTACCAGTAGAGAAGAAAATCTACAAGTCCACTTGACCATGCGGATAATGGCATGGGATAATGGTAAAGAAAAAACAAAATACAGCTGAGAGATCGCCAGCATCTAAGACCAGATTTTATTCATCGATTTGTTCAGGTTGACATTAAACAATGCGAATTTAAGAAGCATAGAGAATTTAAATTAATTGATCGAATTGATATGATCGATGGACGACCACCATATGATCAAAACAAATGCAATACTGTGATGTACTGGTTATCTCGGTACTTTCCATCATGTTTAGCCAGAACTGCTTCGGTGATTCAAACAATTTGATCGCGCAAATAAACACTGGTTGTATTTAATAATCCAATTTGTGCGTTAATTTAGAGTGGCAGAATCAGTTTAGCGATATAATGACATAGCCCATCTCGCGAGAACTTCTTCAAAATTAAATAGAAAGTGTTCAGGAACACGTCGAGACAGTTATTATTTTAAAAGATGCTGCTCTTTATCAGCAGCTAGACCACCTTTTTCCAGTTAGCAGGTGACGATGGATTGCTCTCATCGATCTGCTATGGACAATTCAAATGATTCTCTGGAAAGCCACCTGGGGGGTGTCAATACGTGTCCGACTGTACAGAGGTCATATCTACAGGGATATCAGGAATGAGTAGTCATTCCCTTTTTTCCTGAGTGAACTGCAATTTAAAGATAATTTCGCCACACACCATTTGTCCTAAATTATCAGGAAATCAGACGGCATCGAGCGAAGCTAGCCAAGTGGAATTGTCATAGATCAAAAAAGATCGAGCAAAACTCCCGAGACACCGACTCGACCAGCACGGGAAAAAAAAAGAATCCGCCGAACCGCCAGATAAGATGTCCCGTTAATCCCCGACGGAGTGGGAGGATTCTGTCGAACCGACGATGTCGCATCCTTAGTCGATTATAATGGCAGAAGAATATATGCCAACTTTAATCCCATCGGCACTGGTGACGCCGACCATCGACCGCAAAGCGCATGCGCGGATTCCATTTAAGAATGAAAAAAAGGAAACGCAATCTCGATCAAAGAGGGTAGTCCAGCTATAGAGAATAGGTTGTCGACTTAGGAAACTTCAAACGTGCAGTTAAAACTTTAATAAATGTCTGATAATTGATTGAATATCGTTAACGTCACAAAATCAGCCAGAGGTGTCGAGTGGGGAAATCACGACACCAAAAGTTCATTAACATTGAGAACCGACTGCAACAGGAATGGTTGTGAGCTGCGGTGGCCACACACATCCATTGATTTCTGGATGCATGACAACTAGGAAGAACTTAACGGTGGACAAATGATGGACAAACTACCGTTTTTGACAACCACATCCGAGACACACACCGCGTCGTCACCAGGAGCATACCTGTTTCAAGAATCCTGCTCTAAGCTTTTGGACGAAACTTCGAACCTTTCTAGTTCGTTGGCTCAATCGACAGAAAGACTAATGGCGGCGATCTTTCTTGAACCTACGTCATCAGTCGACAACGCGACTAATAGCGTCCGAGAGTGGATGGCGTACGTGTGGCGTCTATAGATCACACGGGAGGCGGTGAGCAGAGGGGTGCGATGGGAAATTGGCATCAGCCCCATTTACACGAATATCTACCTAGGGTGTCGCCGGACGGCGGTACAATATCCATGTATATATATATCAACAGACGGTGCTGCGGGCGGAATTAAATAACGGCCAAACGCGTGGTGTAGGCGGCGGCGGCGTTGGCAAAAAAACAACTCAACCCCCGGAAGCCAGAGGCGATGTCCATTGATCGTCTTCAGTGAACACTACACGTGTAGGTTGCCTATAACCGGGGGTCTATACATACGGTAAACATACGGATCGTATATGCCGTGCCATGTTTATACACAAAAGGGTGGTGGTGCTGGGGTGGTGGAGGGCGGATGAAGAGAGAGAGAGAGAGGAGCTGTTTTTCTGAGAATGCACAGCGTGACGTAAATCATAGGCTCAAGTTGGGCCGATAGATATTCCTGAGACCAAAGTCCACGTCGAACCACTGACGTGATTCCTCCGCGAACTTCAGATTCAAAGTCGAATGTCGACCAACGGATTGTCCGATTTGCTTTAGCGTATGTGGACGGACTAAATCGTTATCGAGGATTATTGGCGTAGTCAGTCAAAAGGTTCTTTACAAATATCAATCCTATCGTTTTTTTTCACTGAAACTTTCTGAGCATGTTGCTATGCTCTCTAGGTTTGTGCTTTTATTCAACTTAAGCGCTCTGGTTATGGGATTTATACCGTAATTATTGGAACATTTAAACCGTGGTCGAGATTCGATTACACTATACGAAAATGATCGTAAGGTAATGAATTAATTGTATTTCAAGACACTTGAAAAGTTTTGCGCGTTTTTAAGATTTTTGAGTGAACCCTCGTCTCGTTCTTTTCATGATAACTTTCAAAAGAAAGTAAAATTTAACTGTCATACAACAGATAAATATGCAATTACCAAATGCACCCAATTGCGATCACCTAATTTTCATATTTGATTTAATTCTCAGGACGATAACGCTACAACGGTACAGTACAAACCTCGTTAGATGATTTCTAGCCGCAATCTCAATAAAAATTAATTACCGTCATCACTTGAACTAGTCGAAACTAAGTTAAAAGTTTTAAATTTAACTGTATGCAGTCTGCAGTTCCGTGCGTAAGTTTCATTACATGGGGAATTTGTCATCGTATGTTTTGTAATATTTGTTCTGGCAATTCTAGGTCAGTCCCTCATCGTGGTTATAGTCGGTCAACGTTGAGCTCTAGAGAACTGGCGTAACACAGTGAGAAGAAGCCAATAAAGGAGCGCGCAGAAATAAATTGATGTCACCAGCCACAGGTCAGATGCGCGCGAGTGTAGCCGAAATAAATGTTATTTGGACAGGGATCAGCTTGACCCGAGGGTTTATCAATGCCGGATGGATCTACATTAGGCGTGTTTCCGTGTAGTTGTACGAATCAACCAGAGAGCACTGCCTGTGTTGTACCCTTAACTATGGTACATAGATAGTGTATCGTTGCGCGGCGCGGTCGCACTTGGAAGATAATGTGTACCATTATTGGGCGTCAGATGACGTGACGATTATGGGTCTGATGGGCGACCGTCGTGTCACTCGCGTGACGTGTCAACTGGAACAATCATCTCACTTCCACTAGGATCACCAGCCATTGTGGCACAAAATTCGTGACACTAACACGTCATTCTTGATTTTGTAAAATTCCTTTGTCAGCTACGTCCTGGAATTTCTGTCAAGAGGTTGTCAATCCTAATACTAAATTATATCGTTGAATTAATGTCAGAGGTAAATGATTTTCCAATTAATATGTAACTTTCTTTTCAGTAATCCGGAAGCATGATCGGCTTTTTAAATTTCAGGTGTCGTCTATATTCTTCAATACGGTTGAACCATCATCTTAAAATGTGGCATTTCAAGTTGTGGCTGACTCAATTTACGATTTTTAAAAAATATCCGACTTCATTACTGATGATATTTTTGCAATTCGCCATATCCGATATTCATTACATGTGCTTCAACATGTAAAGTAACAGTGACACAAATTCAAGACGCACATTTTCATTATGCTTGGGTGACCTAAGTTCAAGATAAGATGCTGTGAGCGCCTTATTCGATCGAAACCAATCCGGTATCTAGGAGAAGTTAGTTGCACCGTATCCATAGTAATGCCTATTCGCTTATTAAAGGACACCATCTTTCTTCACAGACGAAACGGCCTCAATCTGTACGAAACGGTCAACCCACCAGGAATGAAATTATGCATTTTTCATTTCACACATAAACATGAACTAAAAAATGCGAATTCCAATAGTTGATACAATATAAAATATAGTTCCACATAGAAACAACTAAAAATCTATAAAAAAAATCCATCTATCATGAGATCTTGGTCAAATGCTCTTGTCGATATCTTATGAGCATCCCCCTTTTGGCAAAACAGATTTTCTTAACGACATCGTCTTAAGAGCTCGCCTCTCTCAAGAAGCATTCTAGTGTATCTTCACATTATTACGTTATTACGCAATGCCAATTCAGAATACGCCAGCTATTTGTAGCGGTGAAGCCGAAGATAAAAATAAGACACTTGCAAACATGCTCCACCATTACTGAACGCATCCATGGACTTGTGTCAATCCTCTTCAAAGTCACAGATCGAAGGACAAAATCGACTCATCCCTCAATGAGTAACGCTAACGATGTGTACCAGTGTAACCAAACCATAATTAACTACAAAAATAGGATTTCGTCATTTAATTATTTAGTCTCTGTGACTAAAACAACTTTCGGTTATTTCAAAAATAGGTCGCATTGCTGCCACAGCTTTTGCGACGTTTCGATTAAGTTATATATTAAGACAAGCAGAATTTCCTTATCCACGAAACAAGGCGCCCAGCTTAAGACGAGAGAGCCGCTATCGACAACTGAAGAGATACACATTGTAACATGGGTAAGCTCTGCTGTGCATGTGTATGAGCCAAGAGACTAGACACTACACAATGGCAGGATTAATTTCTTCGTCGTTGGAAGATGAAGAGAGAGATTAGTCCAAAATGTTTCCACATTCCTCGCCAAGAAAAGGTTTGGCAGGCGTGTTTATTTATATGGACGGGCAAAAAATATATTTCGCTTCACGTTGTACCATTTTCTGACGCATTTTCCCTAAGCGGTTTTATCGGTTTTATCTACCTTTTTTACGTCTACTCGATGTAAGTTATTACGCGAGGCAATTAATAATTGTTTTACGAGTCTAGCGTGCACAAGAATAGAAACCCTTGGGTAGATTATTGGGACTTACCTGAGATGTGATCTGCTGCAAATCACCCGGCAGAAAATGTTTCTGTATTAGGTTGGGAGCAAGAAGATTACTGAAACAATAACAATACAGAAATGAGCAACTTAAGAAGACACAAACTAAGACATGATGTTGAGATAAAATCGTCTACGAAAAAATTGGTCACGTAACTCATGGTGTTAAATTATGGTAGTTGATATCGATTGTAATTACTTACGTGTTGAGTTCGAGGTCCAATCTAAACTTGTGATTGAATGCTTTGATAAGCAGGGACGTGTGGTGGAAATGCTTTCCTGTCTGAAAATTTGAAACAAAAAACAACATTTCAAAATCAATATTTTTATCGCAAACGTAACATCATTTGATTAATTTCAATGAATGCCTGTTAAAACACACAACAATATATCATGTAATTAGACAATAATAAAGTCTGTCATTTTGAAAATTTCTGGTTGCTAAGGTAACATAATTTTTACGAGTAAATTCAATTCATAAAGAGAAGCAGAAGTAACCCAGCACATTTCCCCCAAATCTGATTGCATAAAATTCATAAAGGCCGGGGGTAAAGCAACCAGACAGTCACCAGAAAATCGATGTCTCTGTTTGTCTAGTTGGACAAATAGTTCTAAGCCAAACTGCTCTTGAATGACTCAGTCAACGTCATCGAAAATAAGGAATGACAATCCAGGTCCAGCTAATTGGGTTAAAACCTAACAGCAAAAATGACGGCGTGTCGCCAGGTCAAATAAATTATGGAGTCTCGTCAGACAAATTAGAGATGCGTTATGGAGTACGCACCGAGACCTAGAAATTATAGCGCTACCAAGCGGTGAAAATTAGAGTTACTTGTCCTGCTATCGAGCACCGACGAAGCCAATTAATATTAACTCTCTCGTCATAACCATTCGGATTTCAACGACTTAATTTCTCTCTCTGTGTTATTTTTCTAAATCAAATTTCAGTTTCTAATATCAGACAATTTTATGATTTTAATTTGAAACAAATTAGTCATCTCAGTTCTTGCAACTCTTTTATTAAAACACATGTATTAAATTTGAGATTTTTGGTTGTAGGACATGCACACTAGGTCTTATATTTCTTTTCTGGATGCGCTCTCATTGGGTTAATGTGTGCACGCACCAATGTAATGTGTGGCTGCCGTTTCGCATCCAATGGAGCCGAACGCGTTTTGGCTCTTGGGCGACGAAAGTTTTTGCGCGAGACAACAAGAACGCCCACAGTAAAAAGAAAACATGAGTGAATTACTGGTGAATCTCTCCGGCGGGAGCCGACGGATTCTTCGTGGGGGAATTCGCGAGTGCCAATCACCGCAAGCGCATCTAAATTAGTTCAACGATTGAGACACCACCGTCTTCCAACGACTCGAATCCTACTGGGCGCCACATCACAAGTTAGAGGGGGCATCATCAACCCTACCACCCCCGTCTGCAACTGTCTTCGCGCATTTTTGAAGACGTTCGAGGTGCCATTCACCGACCGGAAGCTTTATAGTTAATAGGTTAATTACTATTCTGCTTCAAGTGAGCAGCAAACGGCATCGTGCCCGGGGACTAAACCCGAAACATCTATTTCATTTGCTAGACCATTTCATGTGAAATCTAAAACTTAGTGACGAGAGGTCAGACCAGCTACATCCACTTATATTTTAGTTGTGTTTTATTTATTAAATAAATTGGAAAGAAATATCACAAAAAATATAAATCATTTAATTACTTTGTTTAACCTTTCGAGAGTAACAAAAGCAGAAATAGTCATTTTGTTGCAAATTGAAACAAAAATTGTCAATTGAATAATTAAGAACAATAATGACACAAAGTCTGAAAAAAATTTAGTTACTTTCCACATTTTATCTTCAATTAGGAAATTTTGTAAAACAAATTTAATTACAAATGACTTTCGGTTTTAATGTAAGAGGTCCTAATAATTTCGACAATTTTCAAAAGTTGAATTTACGAACGAAGCCCAACAAAGTTTCAGATTTCCAGCGTTGAAACTTGCCTTATAATCTTGTCTAGACTTCAGAGTTCATTGGGTCGTTGCATTTTACTGTTTGGCGTCCATTAGAAAATTAAATCAGGTTCGGGGGTGGATGCCCTGCGCCGGCATTTGTACACAATTACCCGTCCGCTTAACTCTTAACTCTGATTTACTGGTTCTTCCTAAACGAGGCCAAAAGCTGGAGCAGAGCCACCTAACGTCTAGTCACACACAGTCAGCAGATTGTTTACAAAAAGTATATCTATTCATGCTCTTAGCACACGCCTAAGTACGAACATCACGAAATTATGCCAATAATACTGTCAAAGCCGGTACAACTGTATCTTCAACCCCTAAAAAATTACAATTTCAATAGTTTGGAAGTCCATAGAATGATATGCTAATGCTTTGAATACGGATTTCCTGTTCAAGTGTTGAAAGACCCAAACATGCAGATAGCTTGGTATGAAATTCGCGGAACAATATTGGCATTGTGTGTCCATCTTTGGGGGAGGGGGGCCGAATTTTGACTATCTCTAAACGGAGCATTTGTGCGCATCCAGTTATTAATGGGGAGTATTTTGGCTATTATTCACGAGAGATTACTTTGCAATTGTACTGATATATATCAGCGCATGGAAATTCTATGGCTCGTCATTCGGATATATTGGAATAGGAGTGCATTGAAATTCGCTGAAAAGGCTGCCCCACATTTTGAATGGAATATATCGCCGAAAGTGGCAGAGCAAAGGCATTGATATCCATTTTCCACTGATAACCTAAAAACCCCCCCGACCCCGAATTGCGCTAACCAAATGAGTAGGCTGCCATTGCGCATTGGCGGTTGGACAAAATGCCGGGGCCGTGTGTCTGGGGTTGTATCACCACCGCCCAACCCAGCAATGAATATTCATGGGATCGATCAGGTCATAAGCGTATTAGCCTCGCATTATATACGTGCACAATATGCGAAATGGATTCGAAAGACGGCCGTCACATAATGAAGCGAAGATTATGTCGAAATATGCCCGCTTCTCCATTTCATATTCCGCGGATGGCGAACTGAAATTCGACTGGGATTCTATAGTATAGTGCAGCACTCGTTTTCTGAGTGTCTCAGTTCGACTTCCGGAATTAGCTTAACTCAGTGCGGACCATGAGCCGCGCGTTCGGTGGGTCTTGTCGTTTTCAGAACGCTTCGCATGCCGTTCTCTATCGAGTCACCCTGTATGAGTTCGTGTCACATTGAATAGGTGACTGGCAATGCATAAACAACAGCCCTGATTCTTTAGTGCTGGATGCCCTCTTGTTAATAATGGAAGGTCTGCGCCAGGGGTGATGTATGCCCCTGGAATAGTTGTGGGCTCAAACTCTCGAAAACGAATTTCGACGTCATACACAGCTATTTAACAATAGCTAATCGTGGACGATGCATAAAACATCACCGCTCTTCAACCGTTTGATGAACCGCTCAGGGTTCGATTCCCGACGCGTGCTTCCGTTTATTCGGTACCGTAGCATAGCGACGATTGCGTCACCAAAAGGAGCAGATGCATGACGACGTTAGCCGTCCGATTAAAATGTTAAAAAATAATAACTTCTCGTATAAAATTAGTACAGCGTATTCCCGGTACACATGTGATAGCCATGGTATATATAAATAAAACCTTAGCATTCGTGTCCTCACATCGGCCGCGGCGAAAGTCATGATGCGGATGATAGGATGTTAATTGTGGGGTTAGTCAACTGCTAGTCTACCGTCTAATGGGCACCGCAGTACCAAAATGTGGTTTCCCGAGTGCAAACCGAGTCTGACGCGCTTTCGATCGTGTCGCAGGAATGTGCGTACCATCCTCTCTCTTTTCCCCTTTCCCCCCCTTTCCGTGTGAGCTACTGGCTGAGCGCTCGCGACGACAATATTAGGCTTACAAGCATTATTTGCATAATGACAAACGGAATCTATTAAAAGCAACAACTCATGCTTTAACGCCGAGCGAACGAGAGAGAGAGAGAGATAGAGGAGTGTGTGAGAATGAATATGGGGATGGGATGAACTACTCTAGTCGGGACATGCGTTCGTGAGACTCATCCGTAAAGCGGAGCAGTCTCCTCCTGTACCGGTATTGTCATCCGTGGCCAGCGCCATTTACGGTCGCCAATGCCACCAACCGCGCATCGAGGATGTACAGGAAGACGAAATTATGCGCTGATTGGAAATCAAATTCGAAATTGTGCTGTTAGGATGTCAATGGTAGCAATGCTTAGTTGATTCTCGTTTTCGTTTACAGGTGAATAGGGTTCAGGGGGTTGGAAGAAAGACAATCAGATTGATGCAAAATTTTCGATACGAAGGAATTAGATATTTAATTTTGACAAACATTTGGGAATCTAATTTTTTTAATTACGTGTTGCGGCACCATTGACATGATGTTAACTGCAACGTCTGAAACTATAACGTCTCGTATAGTTCACACGCAAAGCAGAGTTTTAAAATAAAATATAATAAAAAATATTTTCTCTACCTTGACCGGGACAACCGAGCGAAACTAGTAATTTCTGTAGCATCCTAAAATCGAGAGATTGATGGGGTAATTTGGAAATGCCCATGCAATTTCCATGTAATCGTCTACTTTTGCCGTGCAATCTGGGCTTTTCTCCGCTGTGTCCCTACACATCAGTTTTCGCACAATATCCTATACATTGTTTTGCTAAATTAATTCGAAATCGTGCACATGGCTAAATTCACATGGTTGTTTTGCGTGATAATAGTGCGAGGGGAAATAGTCATTACCAGGCGATAATGACTCATAAAAAATTGACAGAAGAGACGAACGTGTTTGTCCGCACTCGACATTAGCTACGCCTTTGACTAACACAAGCGGGGACATCGATATCAACCGGCAGAAATGTCCGAAAATTACAGGTTTGGGGGCGTTATGTACTCGTAATCGGTAATTGTCATCGTTCACTGAACTATGGGCACCACGCCTGCCTTGGGATCAAATGAGTAAGGGTCAATGAATTCATTAACGGAACATGCTTATAGTCTTATCGAAAAGCATTTTAATAAATATTGTAAACTATAAATTAAAATATATTTGATTTCCGAAAGCAAAAATTGACGGTTTCGTCGCAGTCCGGTTGATTGAAGGAATGACAGGTGGTGCAACGGTTACCAGTTCGATTCCAGACCCCGTCTCTTATTTATGCGCTATCGGAGTTAAAATGCGCATTGAAATAAAACTTCCGCACCGCCCGATCCAATCTGTTGACTTTCACTGTTAAGTCAACAGAAAATTATAATATGAGTTGTCTCGAGCCGTCTGTTGATTAGCCCACTAAATGAAAGGACGCTTGATTGAAATTTCAAAAAAATAACAGAAAACTATTTCGATTTAACATTTTTTTAAACATACGTCAGTCAACTCCAAAGTCCCAGTCATGAATCCATTGTGCCACCTCCATTTTCTCTACATCCAAATAGGTTAACTATTATGGATTCGAACCCACGATCCTCTCTGATCGATAGACAGCCGCTATTCCTAATTAACCGCACCATTATTATCGACGGTCGCGCAAAAGAAATTCAGGAAATATGCTAGAGTGAAACCGATTCGAATCGGAGACGATATGATTTCCATCAAGCTCGGATTTTTCAATGACTGACGCCGTTCCCGGTACGTCCCCGTTCCTCTCCGCAAATTGCGCTATCACCCAATTTGCGGGGGTAAACCGGAGGCCCCCGCGCGCACGCCATGCAAATGTCAGAGCCCATTGTCATTAAATCGATGTTCTCTAATGACATACACGGTGTACCTAGAACTAATTACTTAATGACAAGCGGAGACGGAGAGAACGGAGAGCGGGAGGAGGCGAACGAAGAGAACGATCAGAAACCCCGAGTACACATTCCGCCTGCCATTCCACGAACCGACACGATTCCCTCATTGTCCCCCCGACGGCCCTCTCATCCCCGACAGCACACGTACCGTCAACCCAATTCCCCCGCCGGCTTCCCACCAAAACACTATCTTAACCATCATCATCATTTTGTGACCGATTAGCATTAATCGGGAGTCGTAAAAACACAATTAATACGTTGGCCCAAAAACATATCGGAGTTATTTGGAAATTGGTAATTAAAATGCGGTCTGGGGCCGACGACGACGACGCGTCGTCGCGCTGGATCGCTGGTTCGCTGCCTGGTTCACCAAACCCACCAAATTCCGAGACATTCCGTTATACACCCCCACCTATTATGATGCTAAACGGGTGTGTGTGTGTGTGTATGTGCAAATACAAGGATGAGATCGAAACACTCGAACGCCGTAGTCGGCCGTTAACGGCGCACAGCCCGTGCATTGTCTTCGATATGGGGCCAGTGTGTAAAGGCATTAGGATTTCCTAAGTATTTTAGTGACGGTATTAACAGTCGCGAATATGGGGAGGGCACGTTACGGGGGCAATCTAGCGTCCGTATTAGCGAGGCATTGGAGACTCGTTAAAAACGGACGTGGATTTTCACCTTGGCAAAACCAGAAATACGCATTAAATAATAAGTAGTATAAGGTAGAATTTGAGACCGGTGATAAACGCTTAATTGAACGACGGTGAGTCTCAGCATTGCGGTATTAAGTACTGTAATATGACTGAAAGAAATGGAAACCCTCATCGGACCCTCTAGAAACGTGTGTGCATATCCAGATCAATTAAAATTCACCGCATCGTTCATCATGACTAGTATTTGAGGAAATAAATCATCGACTGAATGATTATTTACACCACAAGAGAATGACTCCTGAGAAGGACACTTACAGGATCGTGCTCCGTTCCCTCGCGAACAACGCTTATACGATCTTTTGCATTTACACCTCTATGAAGTGATGCAGTGCTCCATCAATTACAATTACAAATTTTACTCGCAAGCAGCCCCCAAGAGGGCCTATGGCGAGGTTCGAAAGACCAGTTGGAGACAGAAATGGATTTATTTTAAAAGGCTCTGGATTTGAGGCTCCCTCAGGCCATTCCACTGTCTACACACTCTAGGGAAATAGGAGTTAAAATATGACGCAGATGTACATTGAAGCTCGTTCACCATTCTAGTGTGACCCCTTCTACGTATATTAGGAGCTGGACACATAATTTCCCCATTATCAACATTACAATCCCTCTTCAGAATTTTGAGCATCAACCTTAAACTGATCTCCCTCCTACGATCTTCCAGTGTCTCCCAATCCAGTTTTGACATCACAAACGCTCCAAGGAGCCGCTCATCGAAGCTACGATTTTTCGGTTTACACCTAAGAACAACATGAAGCTGCGAATTTTTCGCTCCTATGCGACGACGATCCCTCCTTATGAGTCAATCTTCCGTGTGTAAACGACGCCTACGAAAATCAGATTTTCCCCACGCGATATTTCATTCTCAAATTCTAATTAATACATTATACGCGGCTACTAGACCTGAAAAGAGGGTTTACAGCAAATCTGAGCTTCACAATTGGACGTGTGTAATATGAAAATCATGTTCCGCTTAACGATCATCCACTTTCTCTCAACCCACCTAGTCACTGTCTCAGCTCTTATAATGCAATCTTGTTTCGAGTGCATCTTCTCTCTCATGTGCATGTGCATAGGCCGAACTTTCAAATCCAGCTTTTCGCTGGCTTCATTGACGTAGTACACTTTTTTTTTTTTTCTATTTTTTAGGAGCTACCGTTGTGCTATCTTACCATGGCCTGCGCCCAAACCACTTATTCCATTACGCAGGTTCTACAACGTCTGCGCGAAACCTGCCTCATTTAACTAATGCACTCGAAACCATTTAACACATACCTTAATTCAGCTTCCGCGCATACTTTTTACGAATTCATGCGTGCCTTACTTAGGCCTATATACCCACTTGCTCGGTGAGGAGGAGGAGGGGAGTAGAAATGAGTCAGCCTAACCCCTACTGTACCTGCCTGACGAGGAACGAACAAGGGGAAAATAAAATCAACATAATTTTACTCGTTCTCAATTTTACTCAGACCTTACTTTAATCGGAAGTGAAATGGATTTGGGCTCAAATCCACGAAAATGCCGAGGGCCGCTCGCAAAATGTGACGAATACTACAATTACCGTGATATTGTAAAAGTCCCAGATGCGTCACGCTCTCAAATCAAATACACGAACGAAGCAAGTTCTCTGCCCACCAATCCATTAATTTTGTGAGAATTCTTGTAACGTCATTTTCAGAAATTGTTTTCAGAATCGGCCGTTCACTCAGATATAATTCAGTTTTAGAGCAATTCTTTCATTTTAGCTGAAGAGATTGTACAGCGTAATGAAATTCCAAAAAGCCTCATCAAAAGCATTCGTTCGAATAAACCTTTGTTCTGCAAGTCGATCTCACCATATTAACCGCATGTAAGATTACTTTAATGCTGTAATTTCATTCCGTTAAATAGTGTTTCGACTAATGAAAACTATTCCACGGTATTGATAAAATAATCATATAAATTGGAATGGGTCTTTGCGAGTTTGAAACAGCTCGCACACAATTCCGAGTTTCATCACTCGCAGTACTGATGGATAAAAGAATCGTTTCCGATCGTCCACAAAAAAGAGAATCTTGTGTATTTGGCATCGCAAACGCGACCAGATTTTGCCGTGAGCTGATAGGCGCCCAGTTTCCGAGAGATTACTTGTTCCAATTTGTTCGAATCGATACTGAAGAAGAGTGCGAGTGACGCGCGCTCTGCTGGTCGATGACGTTTTCAGACGAGCACGGTATGGTCTGACTCGGCCTGAATCGCCCAATAAACCAATAGTATTGATACAATATAATGACAAATAAATTGGTGACGCTAAAAATAAATCGGGCTTCAATTAAAACATCTAGCTTATCGGCTCCTTATGAGATTAGGTATCTCGCGAGGTGCGCCGAGAGCTCGCTTTTTGGGGACACAGGATCTTAGGAGTATTTTACTGGATTTGATAACAAAAATGTGACAGTATTGGGGTTGCTTTAATAATCATATGAGGGATATTTGTTTCAATAATATAACTTTCTGATGAAAATTAAAGATAATCAGGTTCAACTCGGATGACGTGACCCAGGTGAAAAACGACGAGAGCACACAAGTCTAAGTGAACCAATAACGGCTCCAGGATAGGAAATAAAATCAATAAAATATGTCGTTCAGAGTGGCATCTCCTGTATATACAGCATATATATATATATATATATATATGTGTGTGTGTAGGCGCGGTAGATCTCGTCCAACTATTTTGTTAACCGTCGCCCCGCGCACTTGCAAACCGATCCGAGGCCACCGCGTTTAAGGGGGGAGGAAAAAGAACCGATTGGGTCTTTTACGGATAAACCAGCCGCTTATTTCGACTGTCATTCTGGTGTCAGCGACTAAAAAATAGACCTGCCCGCCAATAAAGCACGCCCGGTGTTCTATGTAGGAAATTCTGGGGGTCGATGTGACAATTCCCTAGAAGCCAACGCCACACCTACCATCTGAGGCACTGTAGAATTTGTCTTGCTTTAGGCAGCCTGAATAACAAAATAGAAAAAATCTAAACAGCAACCAGATTAGAAAGAACAAAGAAAGAGCAGAACTAATATCACTTGATTTAAATCGACAACAATTTAGATCAGAAAATGTGTGGAGCACATTGTACACAAACAGAACAATTTTTAATTTTATATTACACGCGATCGTATCCCAATTGCATCGTCCGCACTATATAATGCATCGGTACTATCAATATAAAATGACAATCAAGTTCTAAATATTTAAAGAGAAAAAAATAACTGTCCACAATCGTTTCACTCAAATTTAAATTTATTGGTGGATGCGATGTAATCTAGCGCGACCAGAGAAAAAAAAGATGACTATCTCATATGCGCACTGTACAACATGTACAGCGCCGCAAATTGACATTGCATCCTCGGATTTGATGGCTTCAAGTTGGTGGGGAAAAGAATCACGATGATAAACCTCAAAAATATCCCTAATGTAACTTGATACGCATCAAAAAAGTATTTTCAGCATGACGTCGCACGCAGTGTCAGATTTCTCGCCTTCGTTTTTTTCTTTTGGGTTACACAATCAATAAAACAACACAAAAAAAACCTACCAGACCAACTCGCAATTCTTCCCCCCGCTCTATATACACAGGGCCTTGGCCTGTCTGCAGAGGCCTTCATTTTCTTGGGGAATCAGGAGCGTAATATGAAATCAAATTGCTGCTAGCCCTATTTTCTCTACAGCCCTGGCATGTAGCCAAGCAACGCATCAAAAAGCGCTTCCCAGAAAACGGCTCTCTCTCTCTCTCTCTCGCTCTTTCTCAGCGAAAGGATTAAAGACGAAAACTTGCAACTCTTGGCGCAAAGAATGCTTTTCTTGCACAATCATCCGCACGTCTCACTCTTCTGCTCTGAGCACTTATCGATAGCATCTTATTATAAGATGCGCGTTATAGTATGACGCTAGCCCTAACGTCCCTAATATTCAGAAAACTCGCTCCCAGATAGGCGAAGGGGGACATTTTAAGCTTATTACTAGCAACATAATAAGGTTTACTTTGGGCCATGCGACGATCAGATGCCTTCTATTCCTGGAATATATATACCAAAATATAAGCGAAAGTCTATCTCGAGCCCAAACTTTGGGCCTACCACGCAATTTTCCAACGCGTTACGGATAAATTCGCTACACATGTAAAATGCCCGTCAGCGTGTTTTCAGTTGCGCCGAACTACCTGCATTTTATCAGATAAATCTGTTTGAAATATTTCACCGTACTTTACCGTAAAAGGTTCACTGCGAAACGCCATCTTGGTTGTTTAGTATTGCTACCACTGTTTGGTCCGACCATTGCCCGAATACTGCAGTTCCATTTGGGATCCTCACCATGTGGGGCTTGCAGGGGAAATTGAAATGGTTCAGCGAAGAGCTGCGAGAT
>JAQGBY010001854.1:0-26404 GCA_034698785.1 Mycogona germanica | reverse complement strand
CGGAAAAAAAAGTTCAAAACCAAGTAGCAGACGACGGAGCGATCAAAGCGTGCGACTTGCTAGCTCGACAACCGGAACCGGAATCTCTTTTCCCTCATTTCCAGGAGTTTTGAGAGTTTCCAGAGACAGTTTTTTTTATCTACAACTTTTTTTTTTTTTGGTGAGTAGGTAAGGTGAGGAATGAGAGGTCGATGATTCAGGGGGGGAGGTGGTGAGGGGGTAAAACGTCACGCAACACTGTTCCCAGGTACAATTTTCCTGCTTTTTTCTTTCTCAAATTTTGAGCGTTCGTGTGTGTGCGTGCGCTCACTAGGGGGGGGGTAGCTTTTGGAGGGGATGGGTCAAGTTCATTTGTCTGCTAGTAATATATATGTGAGGGGTGTTCTAGTTGACGAGAGCGGCCAACGTGCCAGAGGGCCGCAGTGTCACCATCTTATGTTAAATCATGATTTCTAAATAAATCGACCGCCACCTGACGACATCCTTACATTTAGAAAACAAGTTAGCTAGATAACCAGTGATGTAGAAGTTTACAGGTTTCTACGACACGACTGGGGTAACGATGACGTCAGAGTTAGGAAGCTGTCGGATACAAAATTAAATAAGAATTTGCACAACAGTGGAATGTGCGCAATTGAACTCTCCTTAAACTTTCGTCTCAATCCAATATATTGTTTATGTCCCAATATATCCTAATCATTTTCATAAATTAAAAATAGTCTTTTTAGGGGGCCACTGTTTTGAAGACCCTATATTTGGAAGAACCCTCGCTGTGCATAAGAAATTGTATACAAAATGAATGGTATTTGTTGGGGGATTTTTTGCTATCTTTTCTGCGTCAATTTTTTTTTTGCTGTGGTCATGTTTACTTTCAATAGAAATTGGCTTCAAAAGAAAGAACTTCCTCGAAATTCACAAAAAAAATTAAGATTGCACACAGATTGTATGTCATGTTGGAAGAAGGTTATATAAATCTATCGCAAGGAAGAGGAGGGGGCAACACTGCTGGACACCGCGAAAAGGCAAGGGGGGGATATGGCCGTCAGGCGAAATTATGGAATAATTTAATGGATTTACCTAGTTTTACCTTTCAGCCTGTCAATAATCGTAGCGTCCGACCATCCAATGATTTCAGGTCGCGTACAACCAGAGTTCCACGGCTAATGACTTTTAAGCACGCATTCCCCCTCCCATTCCATCTTGCTCAAGATAACCCCCTGAAATACAGGTGTATTTACCCCTCCAACCTGTTATCATGGTTTTGTTTTTTTTTTCTCTCAAAACACTTACGCTTGGGTGTTTTTAAAACCTGTTGCGTTGATTATTAGCTACAATGAGGAACTTTTAAGATTTATTTCATGATTTATCCCAAATCAGAGATTACCAATGTGGATGAACTGAGAGAGCAGTTTCAGAAGGCGTGGAGTGAGCTCGACCAACGGACAACAATGAGAAAGTGGCGCACTCGACTTTTTTTAATTATTTTATTTTATTATTATTATTTTTTAATTCAGTGAAGTGTATATCACAACAGGAGATGGACTTCACGCATGTGTATTAATAATGCTGGTGGCGGTCATTTTGAACATCTTCTGAAATAACCATTATTTTGGTAATAAATAGGTTTACGTCATTTGTGCCAAATTTCATAATAATTGGACTATTTTTGTTGGCCGACTTATTAAAAATAATGCTCTAATAAAAGGGGTCCGTAGTTTCAAGTTTACACTGTATATACCAGCACCTTCCGATATTTAAAAATAGGGTTGTAAATCAAAATGCTTGGAGCAAATTTCTTGCAGAACCGCAAACTAAAATTTCTTTTAATCCTTATAACACATGTTATATGTAAGTGGTTTTGGAGCTCACTTCGGCGTAGTCGCCTCACACATTTTCCTCGTATTTGTAATCTCGAAAAAGTTATTCTCCAGTCATCCAATTCGTCCTTGTCGCCATAACTTCATTGATGTGCTGCCGCCAGAACTGACTTGAGTCCAAGCAACCGGCAAGACATTTTTTATTCTGTATTATACTGCATGCTTGCAATTAACTGTAGTTGAAAATGGCGCTGCGATTTATTTCGGGAGATTACTATTTGAACATGACCGTGTATTATACTTATATACAGTGTGTGGGGTTCCGATTATCGTCTTTATGGTGCGAACCCCGCGCCTATTATGAAACTTGCGTAAGTCTTTCGGCGTATAAATCGTTTAGGGACTAGACAAGAAATTTTATCTGGCTTCAACACGCGGTGCTCTAGGTGCTAGCGATTTACGACTTGCTTCTCAAAAAAACAACTTTTTGGAAATTTAGGGCGCAGATTCTGGCATCACTTTGGTCGGGTCTGTCGTGTCGAACTTTAGTTCGCGGCGGTGATTTGTTGTCGTTTTGTACGCCCTAGTCGAACGCTATTCACTCGTGACGCGCGTTCGAGCTTGACGCGTTCACTTCACTTCGAAGCGGTGGCTCGTCAATGGAGGCTTCAACTCGCATCCCTTTTGGAAAATCTTTCAGTCGATGTTTGATGACCTGACAATTTTCGCCTCGATAAACCTTGTCGGGTCGCCACCCATTCCAAAAAGCTTAATTTTATTTTTCTAAATTGGTGTTAAAATTGATTTTCTGTTCTAACTGTTATTTATGTTTTCTATAGTCAGTCGTAATACCGACTGGACACTGGTCGTATATTGGTTTCGTTAAATACACCTTCCATTAATGGGACATTAAAATTGTCAATGCCGGTAAATACCGATTACTAATTTAGGATGCCTGTCGGTACTAATCGAAATGGAAGGGAGACGATTTTGCAACCTAAAACATTAAAATTAAAAGTAACGCGTTATTTTCTATTTTATATTTTAAATGACAACGAAATGAGCTGGGCAGGGAGTTGAATTTTAAGAGGTAAAAATTGAATGACTTATATAATAGTTCTATTTAGTTTTTCCAGCCCCCCAATTTGTTAAGAGGACGAGCCGCTGCCGCCGCCATTCAGCCTTATCTATTGAACGGGATTTATGGTATGAGGATATGTGTTTTCAGATTAGTCTCCAGTGTGCGGTTATAATCCCATTTGCATAGGAATCTCGAAGTTTCTAAAGAGCTTTCATTTTCAGTTTCTACCATAGAATCACCGCAGCATTTCAAACGCAGTCTACATCCGAAACTGCGAAATTTTCTGCTATCATAAAACATTGTTTAGGTTCGTTCATTGTCTCTGACACTGGAGAAGATTTGTGTTGAATATCATGCTTGGCATTTTGCACAATTCCCGACAAAATCGAATAGAATTACGCGTAATCAATTATGATTGACAAAATCAAGAACTTTTGGCGTTTGTCAAATTATATATTTGTCGAAGTAGAGTAAAGTTAACGGGTCGCCTGAATTACTATTCCCAATTCTGCGATTCCTCTCCGCCCAATTCACCTGTTACTCCGCAGTTAGCTCCTCGTTGCGTCACAATTCCACCGCCCCTCCTCACCGCCAGGTGAGTCACCACTTCCATGGCGTCGCTCTGATCCAGGTGGAACTGGATTTGGCCAATTGCACGCATGTGTTTTATTCATGAGGGCAGTGCAATGAAGCAAGGTATATGGAAATGACGAGTATACCAACCCAAATTGCACGTATTGGCCAAGGCAATAAATGTCTTGTGTACTTTGTTAAAAATTAATTTATTGCGATGTTGATCATTCTGATAAAATAGGAAAAAGCCTTTCAAGATTCTTAGAATACCTTAAAAAATACCACTTGCCAAAATGGTACAGTATTATCGAAAATCCGGACATATGCTGCCCGTTTTAATTGGATAACATCTTAATGGCAAGTGCAGAATACAGCTTACACACCACCTGTTTATAACTGGAAGAAATTATACTACAAATTGCAAGTTTGTCTTTTTAAACGTGTTAGCCGCTTGATTTAATTTTTTTCTTACTGATCTTTCTTACCGAGGCAGAGAAACGTCTGTAGTGCAGTGACTACAGTGATGGGAAATTAAAAAAAAGAAAATCTAGTGGTTGCACTTGAGCGTTTAAAGTTACACATGGTGCGGTAATAATTCATCCATGGGCGAGAGCAAAAAATAAAGTTTGGGGTGGGTGGGGGAGAGTATTCTTATAGCTTGAGGTTTCTGAACCTGCTCGATAATAATAGTTGGGACAAGTTTTTATTGTCAAAATTCGACCATACAAGATGTCGGTCAACTTGCGACATATCGCCTAACATGCAAATTGTGTTTCTAGCTTTGGACATACAATTTATTTTTTCTTTCTCTCAAAGTCTGCCAGCCCATAAATTAATCTCTCTGAGCATACAGCTAATATTATAAGTTGGGGGTCTGACATATCCGCTTAGGCCCTTCTGTTGAGTTGGTGGTCGTTTAGGCCAACTAGGAAACTAGGAATAGAATATTCACGAGGGAAAATGCGTTGAAGGCAGTCCGTGACCATACCATATAAATTGATTATTTCAATTTTATTTGTTAGTAGTTTCAATCTGATATTGAACTCAGTTTCGAGGTGTTCACATGTTGAGGCCCGTGGTCACCCGAGGATCTTCAATAACCGTGTAATCCTTATAATTGGCGCAGACATTGGTAACGTGCCACTTAACCCTCATGACATAAATGTTAAGAATATTGTTGCCAATTTTAATTCTTTTGTACCACGTCCAAGAAAATTGTCAATCCAATATTGCTTTTAGCCAAACGAAATACGTGGTGAGCGAATACATATTTATTTTCTTAGAATCAGATTGAACAGTTTTGTTAAGAAATGACCAAACCGATATTCACAGATGATAATAAATTGGAATTAATAATTATGAACGTAATGTTTCTCGGTTACGGAGAATCGAATCCCGAACCATTTGATTAGCGTTCATTCAGTTGCGATCAATCACCGAGGAAGAAAGTTGACTTCCTCAAAATGTCTAGCAAACATTATATTTTTATAGAATTCTCTACACTAACACGAATGAGTGTTTTGGCTCAATTTTGCTGCAGACACGATTTGGTCCAACTTAGTCTACAAATAAATGCACTCGGTAATTTTGTATTCGGTTGACATATTGACATATCCAAGTGTAACGGATATTGCGTTCTGCGCTTGGCTGATCCAATTTGCATCAGTCATGTCCGAATTAACTATGGGGGGAGCATTTTCGGATTTGTAAACCAGCCGCCCACCAGGGGGCGTAAACGTTAGTCCTGTATATCCGGACTATATGTCTCATATACTCACGCGTATCACAGTGATCACACACACATATTGTAACTACTGCAACGACGCTGTTGACTTGAATGGAGAGGCGAGACTCGTGTGTGTGTGGGTTTATTTTTTGTTTACGAAGGGTCCACGATTTTCATTCACAAGCGCGGAAAATATAGTGCTCTCTGTTGGTTTGTTCACGTTTTTTGCACGCAAATGGTGACGCAACCTTGTTGACGTTGTATCGGGACGGATTCGCTATTTTTAGAACCAATTGCAATCGAGTATTGTATCATAGTAAAGTAGTAGTCCTCCCACGCGCGTCCAAATTGATAACATGTACTGTACGCTGTCATTTTGTCGTGTGTCTCGGGGAAATAAAGTAATCAGAAATTCTTCAGAAAATTAGGAACGGTTTGTCTTCCTTCAGCGCTGACCGACGCCCTAAAAAATAAAACCTTTATGGCAATCTTTATTCGCTGGATCGAAAAATTTTTGCTCCAAGGAAGTGTAATTTTGCTTTAGTATATATAATGTGTATGTAGTACATGTACCTGAGTTAGAAGTTCCCTGCGTGCTGATTTTAAAATCTCTTTATAACTTATCCTTTCGTTTTAATTTCAATAACCGTTTCGGTTTGAAAAGAATAGCTGTGGCTTCGCTCAGTTTCATGTATTCACTTTTGGTTTGAGAAACGTTCACTAAATGTCAAAAAAGAAATGCTGTAACAATAAAATATCATATAGATACGCAGAGTGCGGATTTTAAGAAATTGTCTGGCACTGAAATTTTCGTTTCACGTAACGTTCGTTTTACGTAAAATGAAAATCGCATTTCGCTCTTGCATAGCGATCGTCACTTTGAACCTTAATAATTCATACTTAATAATTTAATTCATAAAGTAAAGACCAACATGTGTGCCAAATTTTAATGGAATAAATAAAAAGATTTGCAATTTTATGATCAAGTTTCTAGCGAAACGTTTGTATTTTGGCCACCCTGTACTTATCCAAGATACGGAGGCAAGTTTTTCTTTTGACTAGGTTGGCAAAATGTAGAATTTTAGACACCGGAAATCTAGTGATAAGCTATCAGGAAGCTTTTTAATTTGGTATTTTCTCGTTTAGCAAGCAGTCATTAAATTTTTTAAAAGCTACACTGCAAAAAGTCCAATCATATAATTAAGATATCTGTTTCAACGATGCAATTTCAACAATGCCGTTCAATATTTTGTTTCTCAGAAATATGAGTTTCATTTAATACACTATTAGTTTTTCCACAACTCAAAGGAGAACATTTTATTTTAAATATACCATGTTTTACAGTGTACTGGTTAGCGCCGCTCTCTGTGTAAATGAATGACTTAAAAAATAGAAATTAAATTAAAATTGTCCTTAACAAATTTGGATATTAAATTGTGCAGCACTATTATGCTAACCAATATTTTCAGGATGGACGAACAACGCACTACAAATCGTTCACGAGTCGGAGATCCTGGATTCGATTCCGGAACCGATCGTAAAGAGCTGTGTCATAAAATATGGGAAGAGCTGGTGCGATAGCCGTTTATTTTTATTTAAATTTTTTCGTTCATTCAGGTCGAATCATATCAGACTTTTCCTCCCCGGTTTACTCCAGAGGGCGTGGGCGTGAAAGCGTGGGTGGCAACAGCCACAAAGCAGACAGTGCTGCCCACGCTCGGGGGAGGTCGTTGTCGGCAGCGACTCCGTTATACCCTTGTTACACTGGCCAAGCATATATTTATATTCCAATAATAAGAATAATGAGATTCAATTTGTTTTTTCGTCTTCATCGACACGCAATAAAATTGAAATGATTCAAATGTGACTGTTTTAATAATTTTGTTTATTTTTTTTTAGGTAAGTGTCGGATTATCAATTTGGAATGTTGGGCAAGTGGTGAGTGTCGTACCTTGTTTAATTTTATTGCATGGGTCTAGCAATGATTCGGTGGTATTCGCCATGAATACCCGAAGATTTAAAAAAAAAAATAAGGGTTGAGCTGCCCCACGTACTTGAATTACGTTTAATTATTACACGAAGGCATTCGATAAGTGAAATAATTTGGAAAAGCGCCGCCTATATTGCATACATGTTATCGGTTACGCAAACTCAGTTGAAAATACAATGCGTAGTTTCGTGAAGCCTCGAATTTTCTGATTTCATTTCAAATTTAAGTCCTCAAAAGTATCTCGATAGATTAGCGTGGTAACTATTGATCGATTAATATCGATGCTTCGCCAGGTCTCGTCATTTAATTTCTCGCGGATTCTTTATCAATTCCTTGGTAAATATGATTCCAGCCGGCGTTTGTCACTGGATCTGACTTGCTGTTACATTATCACACGAAAAGCTACAGAAATCCGACCAAGGTCTCGGATGTTGTTGTTAACGAGAGCGCAGCACATAATGAATCACACGAGCTGCATTTATCTTGAATGTATTCCTCAAACATTTGCAGTTTCTAACTCTTTTTTTTCTTGACAAAATGACACAATCGAATTTTTGTAAAGCAAACGGGCACGACTAAATCCATGATATACTCTGTATATCCCTTTTTCAAAATTAAATCACATGATATCTGACCAAATTCGTGTTCATGAGAGTTAAATAATTTTCTTCAGTTCTCATAAAAATATGCAGCAATATCCTATTGGGCATAATTAAAAAATATTTTTCTAAAAAGTTGTTACAGTGCGCAAAAAATGGCGGCGCGAAATTCTATTTCCTAGGATTGATAATTTCTACCAAAGTATGGAATCTAGTTTTGTTTGAAATGTTCGCATCAACTCTGCTAAATACGTGAGGCGCACATTTTTTATTTTAAATATTTTGTATCTATATTGTGTTTTATGTTGAAGCTTATTTTGCTAATTTTTAAATGGTTCTTGAAAGCAATTGCTGTTTACGAAAATTCTTGGAATGTTCTCTTGCATTGTAGCTAGAACGACACGTAGTTCGACAGCAATTGATGATATATAAAGAGTAGTTTTAAATGTTAACGTGGGGAGCTTGATGTTTCAAGTGTCTCAAGTTGTCGAGGGGTCTGTGGAGGATAATAATCTATATTTTTATTCTCGCCCTACGCATTTGGTGATGGACTGATCCAAGATGGCGTCCGTCGATATATAGTGCATCAATTGATCGAAATGATGGATCTGCTGAAATGGAGCGCACAAGTGGTGTCGGATAGACTAATGCGCAATTGTATTTCTCGCTCGTTTTGCACGGTAAACACCCGGGGACCAGCTTAATATGTCAACGGCAGACACCTGTTGTTGCTATTGCGCGCCTGCTTCAACGGTGGCGGCTGTTTGCCGACTCGGCGCTCATTTTTCTGCCACCATATATCCACATCATTCAGATAATGGCCAACAAAGTCAAATGCTTGCCGGCCTGAAGCTGCATGTATCATACTGCATGTATCATTCGGAAAATAGTTCATTAAATCTTGTGCTGTTAGGCTTTCTCGATGACCACCACCACTACAGAAAATTCTGACCCCCCTTACTCGGTGCTTCGGCACTCTGTTGGGGCCCCATTTCGCAAGTACCTAGGGATTAAATAAGTAGTAAGAGATCTAGCCGGGAATCGAACCTTCGCACTTCAAGTCAGTCTCTGAACCAGACTGTGCTGAAACTTCTAGCGCAGCTTTCCTTTTATCCAGAGCGTCTTTCGTAAAGTTTTGCCATTTATATGCAATAGGTCTTGAGGTTTTTGTTGGATTTAAAAAAAATCAAATATGTAACTGTTCGTGACTTCCTTACAAGTACAGTGCTGTATTATATGTAATACATCTTGTGGTAAAAGTGAACACATTCAGTCATTTCTTTCGAGAATGAGTCACTTGCTTTTTTGAAATAGGCGTTTCCTTAATTTCGGTCTTTCGTCCTACGGTTTACCGCTGCGAAACTCCTTCGAAATATTTCCGAACTCTACACAGTAAATATATTTCAAAGTAAGAAGCCCACGTCTAAAGGGCTAACGATTGCTGCGAACAACAAAAGGTTCAATGCACCCTGACAAATGTGATGCTGATTTTTTTTTCGCGAAAAAAAATTGAAACTGAGTAATTACTATACGCTATATACAACGTTATATCATTGAAAACCCTTTTCGACGACAGTTTTTCCAGACAATTGTGAATGTAGGTCTACTGCTCATTACTGCTGGTTAATCTTCCTGAGAAATTCGGCTTATTTTATATCCCTGGATTAGCATCACATTAGGCACGTTTAGATATTAGACATTTTTATTATAAAAATAGTTTTGTTATATTGTAATACAGCTAACTCACTATGCGAAAAAAGGGTGGGGTTACCAGCACCCCCGGAATCGAATAAGCGAGAGTCAGCGCCGGTAATCGAACCCGGGACAGTCTGCTGTAAGCAGCCATCGGAATTGCAACAATACTTAGACCGAGATTAATATTTTTAGGCACAGTGTCGAGGGCCTCAGGAGGCTGGAGACACAGTCAGACTATTATGAATGCTGAAGTTGAGAGAGAGCGCACAAAAAAGTTGACTTTTTTGCACGAACAATTTTGATTTCCGTTGGTTAGTGGTGTGGAATAACGTCTCCTGTTCCTCCCCCACGGCCTTCTCCTCTCTGTATATCGGATGAATCGATTGTTTGATACGAAATGGGGGGAGTTGGGGAGGAGGCGTCCGATATCGGCTCAGTTTACATCCTCCCCTATTCTTGAGAGGATTGAGTTTTTTATCGAATAATTTCCTTCTTTATCATTGGTCAGTATTGCAATATATGTGAGGAAATTTTTTTCTCATGTGAAAAAAATCTTTTGTATTTGGTCCACAGAACAATTGATTTGATTTCTCAAAAATAAAAACTACTTAGTTTCGAATGCCTGCAGGATAAGATATGATATGCTCAAGTATATTATTTCACTTAGGACGGTGACGACGTTCGTTATACGCCCCTTGGGTCTCATTCTGTTCTAGGTTTTTTTTAAATTGCAACTAGAAATCTTAAAAACAAAGCGCTTATAAATGTGGACACAATAATACTAGATTACAAAGTGCCTTACTAACATTACTAAGTTAACTGCAGCTGACGCTACATTTAAATATTAATAATAAATATTAGACCGTTTGCGAACGCTCCTTTTCAATTTGGTAACGTCAATTAAACGTAAATTTACTGGAACCATCCATGACTTAGTTCGCGACGAATTGCGATTGCAGGATCACGTTTACCCAAGTGTCTGTATTAATGATTAGTTCCGGTTAATAACGTGAACGACCCATTGTTCTTAAAAATAACTTCTAATAAATAATCCAACAAACGAATCGAACCATTTTAGAGCGTCCCTCACTGCTGTGTTTAATGCACATTGTGTAAAACAAAATGTATCCATTCGCCCGTACACAATACTTTATTTTAGTACCCCATATAAACGACGCTGGGCGGACCGCATACAATATATATTATATATTGCCCAGGTAGATCAGGTGCAGACGGCGTGCGCATAATATGTGAACGTGAGCCGGCTCTGGGGTGTCAAGTGATTTGCCTTGTTTAATTCGCAATAATAATGGGCGCAGATCTTCTTACACCCTTTACCACCACCACCACCCTGATGTTACCACCCTCTACCGCCTCACTACCTTTTTCTGACACCCCCTCCTTTAGTTAAACCGCCCCCTTTGCCTGCCTGCGATTTACGAACCTCCGCACTTTGTAGAATGTTTGCATATTCTGTTGCAAGAACTGTACATTTCCTGGATAATTATTTATTGCACTGTGAGCATGCTTCAACTTTGAGAAATTTGAATTGCGTTGATCATAAAAATTGAGAGAAATGCGCTTTCCTAAAATACAGATTATATTCTTGAGCACATCTAAAAGTCTTGAGAGTATTATTGAGAAATTGGATTAGCATTCGAGAGCGTCATTGTACGGACTCCGATTTTGTTCTTGTCGGATGTTTAATGTTTAACTAACCTTGTTAAAGCATGTTGGATTAATTATACTTGACCAGCGTAATTAAGATATCAGCATACATGAACATGATCAACATCAACAACATCATCATCATCAACAAGATGAGCGTACATGAACTTCCGATATCTCCAGAATTTCGGAAGATCCGAATCTGATTATTCTGATTATTTTTTGCTAAGAGGATAATTTTTTTTAGTATCTGGTGTCTTCACCCCGTTCGCCTTCCTGTTGTGGGGCTGTGGGTATTTGACAGACGGAAGCAATCTCAGGTTTAAATTTGAATCATTTTTTATCTGTTACCACGTGGAAGACCTGGAAGTAACATGAAAACCATGGAAATACATTGAAAAAGTGATGTTGACTAAACATTCAACCAGTTCACGTTGATAATATATTTCGTATTTTTAGTCGTTGTTGTGTATCAGAAGACTGGCGCAGGAGTCACAAAAATAATTGTACATGTATTTCAAGCATGATGGTGATGGCGCTTTCAAGGTCTGGTCCATCAGATGCAACCTGAATGCCACCTGTGCGTGTATGTAGGCAGCTCGTGGATGACACGTTTTGATGTGTGCGCACCTTTCAGTCAGTCCCTATACTAAGCAACAACTTAAATGTCGTGATTGGGAGGAACACAATGGTGTGTTTCTCTTCCTGTTGTTCGACTCCCCCCATTCGGCATCATTTCCTGGTTTTTGCTCAAAAATTCCTTCACCGGATCGTTGGGAGCATTGTCGGAAATATATATATACTTTTTTTTAACTATCTAGCTTAGTGTTTTGCAAAATTGTTCAGGAATGTGTAGAACTGGCTAGTTTATTTATAGTTTTTAGTTTGCCCATCATAGGATGTGACGTTTTATTATTTTTATTGCGTTTCATGGATTGAATTAGCTTGCTGCAATTCTCGCTGAATGTATTGTCAATAGCTGCCGTAACCATGGCATCACCAAGAGTTTTGATAGACAGCAATTGCGATTTTTTAAAATTACAAATTAGTGGACTCAATTACATTTCAACGTGTTCCCACAAATGGAACCGCCATCTGCCTCTACATTTCAACACTTGGTTCATGCAAACTCGGGCCTCCAAAATTTTCTGTGGTGGAACTAAGTCAAAGTAATTTGCTACAGAGCACTGGAATGATATTTGGGGAAACTTCCGGCTATTCATTGTTTTTTTTTCTAACCGGAAATGGCCGAACGCTGCGTTTTCCGCGCAGTGATCGCTAGGTGGCGCTCAAACAAATCTGATGTAGGAAGCAAGTAAAGCAAACAAAAATTCTTGAGTTAAAAACAGTTTCATTAAAAATTTCTTAAAGGTAGATACCTTTAAGCAAGCTGAGAAATGGAAAAATTAATATACGAAAATTAACTTGACTATTTGCAGAATTTATCGATGGATCGATTGTGCAGTTTTGACAATAGGACGCCTCTGAAACTAAAATCCGAATATCATTAATGAGTCATATGTTATGTTACATGTACACTGTACATATATATAGAGAATAAAAAGTAAATATTCGACTCTTTGACACGAGTCCGTGCCATGACTGTGCTCTGTTCGTTTGCTTACATTATGACAAGTTCATAATTGGAATACGGGTTAATTATAAATGCGCGTTTATATTCCTTTTGTCTCGACACACATGCATGGTCAATGTTACTTCCTGGGTCACGGTTACATGCATGCATTTTGTAGTCAAATGAGCGAGGGTGGTAGGCTGAGAGGAATTAATTATGCTTGCTAAAGCTGAATCGATATTTTAAAAAGATCTTGACGTTTTAATTGGACTGGTTCGTTTGGTAAGCTTGATTTAAATAAGAGTAACTTATAACTTACATAACATTCATAGCTTAATTCATAACCATAGCAATTAATTCGTAAGAGTATGTAGGGAACTTTCCTATTTTCTTTAAAACAATATTTTAGAAAAGTCTGCTGCTCATTACTGAATTTTTCGACTTTGTTGTGAAAGTTAATTACGACGGTCTGTTATTAGCGATAGAATGTTTTGTGGTACAGTAGTTCACCGTCTGAATATAGCATTTGGACCTTTTAGTTTTATTATTTTAGAACAGAATGTTTGCTGTTTTCAAGAAATTTTGGCAAGCTACCACAATTCAATTACAATATTTATCCGCAAATTGCCCCGGGAAAGACTGACTGGAGTCAGAAGACCAGCTTGGACCAGATTGGGTTGCCTTATGTTAACAGTATTTGAGGCGCTTTTAGATTGTTCCACTGTCTACACACTCTGGGGAAATAAAGAGTTAAAGGTTTTCGACATGAGTTTTGTTGGAAGTACGTCCCACAAAAAGACTTTAGTCTGAACTGAAGTGATGAGCCGTGACGCCACCACCATATCCACACACAAACGTAGCATTGGTGGAAGACATCCACGCAGATTTAAAACTAATGCGTTCGTCGAGTGAAGGTATGTCCTGTTCTTAGACCAGAACTTGCGTTTAAAGAAATTCCTCGTTTTGTTTACAATTTCAGTGGTTAGCTGCTGCTTATTGAGTGTGACGGGTTGTGAAACAAGCAAGTGGCGAAGTTGGTGAGCGGTGGGCCATTTATAGGGGGGAGAGGTCGGTTGAATGAGGGAGTTTAAATGCTTTTCAGGCGATTATGTTTTTGTACACTTTTTTCCACCCGCTTTTTTTATTGTTGGACGTCGGTGCTCATTCAGCGTAACTGCAGACCGGTTCGCGTAAAATTTATTTTCCTCTAGGTTTCGATTCTACAGTTGTACATTTTTCAGCATGCGAGGGACAACCTGTAGTAGGCCTGACGACGACACAACGCTCCCAGTCATCGGTGCGTGCACCGCCAATTTTTACAGGCTCGAATCACGTTGGTTTTGATCCGTATTCCATTCGATCGTATCCTGCCGTAGGTTCAAGGGAACTGGTCTCGGCGCTGCGGTCGGCCGAAGCTGGCTCTGGGGGTGAGGATAAAAAGTCTGTCGGCAGTTTGGCGTTTGTGCGTGCGGCAAGTCTCGCCGACTTGCTTCGGAAGCCAACAGGAACGACGACACTATTTTTTGTTAAAAAAAATACATTTTTTCTTTCGTCCATTTTATCCGTCTCAATTTTGGATGGTGGTGGTCCGGACGTACGAGAATACGACTCGTCCGTAGCTCAGTCGGTATGACTGGGGCTCGGCGGTCCCGGGCTCGATCATTTGATCCCGGGGTATTGGTGAGAATGTGCCCCTCGTATAGTGACTAAACAACCACGGGGGTTCAGAAAATATTGTAGTACAGTGACGTCATCCAGTTAAGGATAAAAAATGGTGCACTGTTGTCCACGCGTGCGAGTCGATTCGAGTCTTTTAGTTTACAGCGTTTGGGTTTTCAGTTAGAAGGGCTGACCAGTTTTTATTTTCCGAATTTCCTCAGATTTTTTTGAAATGTTATGGGATGTGGAAAACAAGTGTTAAAAGATTTGAGTTCTTGCTCTCGTGGTCAGCCATGTTGAAGATGCCATGTTTACAGCGTTTGGGTTTTCAGTTAGAAGGGCTGACCAGTTTTTATTTTCCGAATTTCCTCAGATTTTTTTGAAATGTTATGGGATGTGGAAAACAAGTGTTAAAAGATTTGAGTTCTTGCTCTCGTGGTCAGCCATGTTGAAGATGGATGGAGGACAACCGGAAACTGACGGTTCGTTTTTTCAGAAATATCTCACTTTCGATTTTGCCATTTTTCTCCCCCTCTGCGTAATGCGCTGATTGGTTAATGAGGGTTGTGTGATGACCGTGGAAGGGAGCCCCCCTTGTCACTCCCCTGGTGTGCGCCTTACTAGCTCAACGCACCCCCCAAACTCCGGGGGTGCATTCAACCAGTAATCCACTGTGTCGGTGGCCACACAGTCTAGACTATGCTTGGGTGAACACTGGAACGGCTTTGGCAAAAATCAAACTGAATCTCACAAATGTGAAGTTCTTTTTGCAATAGGAAATTCAAACTACATTTGTGTGAGAATACAGAGTCTCTGTATTATATTTGTTGCTGTGATTTTTCGGTCGGTTCGTTCAAAGTTTTCTCAACGTTAGTCTACATCATCTTGAATTTAAGTACCTATAGGGATTTCTTTGTTGGTAAATAGTGCATTAAGCAAATTACGCTACAGCCAGTGTCAATTAAGTCCATTATGTGCCTTAACTTGATTTGGATGAAGATATTTCTCTTGTATTAGAAATGCTCGTTTCGTGGCCACACCCACATAGTTTTCGGATGTTGGTAACGCTCTCTGAAAATTTCAGTGCTGCGATACTGCTTCTTAGCGGCTGGGTACTTTAGTGTCAAGAAATCATCTCTAAACTGGAGAGAGGGGTTCGTTGTTTAGCGGTTCATCTACCCACCTGTGCGAATGCAATCGTAAGACTCCTGCAGGTAAGCGAGTTCACGAGCCGAGAACAGCGCGATTCGTTCATACGATTCTCCGAACTGAAGCAATCGCTAATGACTACTTGTGTTTAGCTTCTCAACAATTGAATTGCGTCGCGGCCATCTTGGCATTCCAAGGGCGGTCTGCAAAATACCGGATAAAATCTTTTGAGTCGAGGTTTGTTTTTTAATATAATCCACGACAAAGAGCAACGATTTCAGTCTATTTTCGGGTCTGAGCATTTCACAGATTTTCGACATGAGTTGAAGGACATTTAGAAATATTATTTTCTCATAGATTTGTTTCTAAAAGAGGAAATGAAATTAAAGGTAAAGTATTTTTTAAAAAGTTTTATTAAAGTACTGGGTGAAATGTAAACTATGGGCCCCTATTATTGTTAATAAGTCAGCCAAAAATAGTCCGATTATTATGAAACTTGAGCATAATTTAGACAACTGTATCCCTTTTCGAATTCCGAGACTCAAATTTTAATTTTCAATTTTCTCACTATTATAGTTGCGCCTTGACGGTGGCGCTTGTCGATTGCCGAGTGCCGCTGCAATATGTCACTTGCGCGATTGCTCAACTCTGCTGCAAAAATGCTGTTCAACTAAGATAAAAAATGCGAGGAAAACCTTCGATATAACAACAATTATGTTGCCAAATAATTTCTTAACAAGTTTCTAAACAAAAAATGGATTTTAGGCGAATTTGAAGAATTTTTAGCGAAAGATAAATCAAACCGAGACTGTCTACTTTCGTGAAACTTCTGAACGACCACAGTTTACAGATGGAGCATCGGTCCGCGCCTTCTCCGGATCATTTGTTCAGAAATTCGTTAAGAAGACATATGGTTTCATAATTTGTTATGTCACATTTTTGCAGCAGAGTTGAGCAGACGCACTACACAGTTGCGAGTTGAATAAGTTATCGGCAATCGACATCGGCAAGGCGCAACTATAATAGTGAGAAATTTGAAAATCGAAATTTGAGTCTTGGAATTTGAAAAAGCGATACTAATATCTTAATTGTCTCCAAATTTCATAACATTCGTATATTAGTGGCCGACTTACTAAAAATAATAAAAGGGGTCCATATTTTCAGGTTCACCCTGTACTAGAGATATACAGAGTAGGAATACACGCACATATGAAAATACTTTTAAAAATAAATAATTAGCGTATCAAAACATTCGAATATACAGGTACAATATCTGGTGTCCTCCTACGGTAGTGTATGTAGTGAATCCAATTAAACCTGTTGCAGAACATTCACAGTTTAGCCGGTCAATTAGCAGCAGCCCGGTTACGGGTCGGCGAATTTGGCCAACGGCCACCACCGCAATGATGTTTGCCAGACAGACAAAAAGGATATTTCTGGTAACGACTAGCCAGCGGAAATTGATGACGGGCGAGAGGGGTAAGGGGGGGAGGGGATGAGCAGGCCTTTGCGATCGACCCCCGCCCCTGATCTTGTCCGCCCGGTTTGGCCGGATATGGCGCACGCGGTTGTAATTGTCCCCCGTGGCCCGGCTGCGACTCCAATTACAAATCGGATATTGGCTGTGCTCGAATATAATGCGCGGAAGATGAGGCATTGTTCGCGCTGTGAAAATATTCACGCCCGCTTCTATATATATGTATTATGATGATGTGAGTGAATATATCCTCATGACACTCCACCTCAATTTCCTTGTTTTGTTAATTAACCAGATTTTAAAAAATAATTTCATCTAGACAACCACCGAATTCAAAGGTGGAAGGATTCCGTTCAAATTCGGATACATTTCTCAAATTGACTTTCAAGTCTGGATATCACGAAACATTTTTGCGGGTGAGTGCTGCGCTTTATCACTAGTTGGCGCACATTCGATGACTGAGTGTTAAAATGCCGCAGCTAGAGGTCGCTCTGTCCATCAAATTCCAGTTCACCGAGAGAAGACACCGACAGTTTTCTGATCATCTTAAAACCGAAACTGGTCAAGTGATTCCCTGGAACCGTACTAGTGTAATTATGACCTACCATGGATACGCACATGGAAATAAATAAAATTGCCTCTTTGGAGTTGAGGTACTAGTCTTATTCACGCCATGATTTTGCTGTTATTAGTGATTGCAAATAACAGGGGCAGTGAAACAAGTACTCAGAGGCACTCAGAAGTGTCCGTCGAAGTTGAGAGGGTCTTTGGAGTACATGTTGGAAACGATTACGTGATCGCGATTTGGTGACCCGCATTCTGTAGTTGTTGTCGCCGTCACCTCGCGCCGCCACTGTCGCCTCTGTGAATGAAACTGGCCGTGGCTCATTGACTGCAATAAGAGTACACGATGATGTGCAGTTTGCTGTTGGCAGCGTCACCTGGTGTCCATACAGTGACCTACAAATCCTCGATGCGGTCTGTTGGAATCAGTGCTCCACTATGAAATGGTGATGCAGTTTGAAAAACTCTTGTCGAATCCGTTGATTGTCATTGTATAAAATATGGTCATCTCTGGCATTTCATTTCTCCCGTAAATACTGTGTTACATTCGTCTGTTGTTAATTTTCTATGTTCGGCTTCTGCGCTTTGGATTATAGAAAGCAATTGGTCATTAACTGACATTAGATTTTTTAGTGACAATTATTTACGCGAGCTACAACATTCACGGAGCAACTGCTATTTAATATTTTGAAAGTTTGGTGAAAGTGGTTTTTGCGCTTTGGATTACCTCCCCCTCTTCTGCCATTCTTGAAGGAAATAAATGTGTGCAAATTGCTGTGTGCGCAGAAGGGGAGATAAGGAGCGAAGGGGAAGATGTTTTGGGCAAGGTATTTTTTTGTTGTTGCTTGGTGTAGTACCCCGGGGCAGTCGAAACAAGCGGCGGCCGACGTGATCGGAAAAGAAATGCCAGGTATTTTTGGTTAGCCGTTTAATGGTGCGTTGAGTGTGGGGCGCGTTGGTACTTTTTACGAATGCGTCGCTAGAGCGCTCATGCGGGTCTGGCGATCGGGTTGCCGGGTTTACCAACCTGATTCGGGAATCTTGTTCAACGCAAAGTAGAAGTGAAAGTTTGATATTTTTCAGTATTTTCGGTCAGTATGCATAATAAATATCAGCGTATATATACCCGATTTAGAATTGGGCTGGCGAATAATCTTGTCCATTATACGACTCGTCGTAGCGCAGTTGGTTTAGCGATTGACTGTGGTTCGGCGGTCCCGGGTTCGATTCCCGGCGCGGGCACTCTATTATTCGATCTCGGGGTATTGGTGAAAATGTGTCCCTCATATAGTGCCTGAGCACCGAGAGGGGTACAGAAACTCCTGTTGAGTTAAGTAAATGAAATAAAAAAATGATGTGCTACTTTTTCAGTCAGTGGTGTGTGTGTGTGTGGCAATTTGTCAGAGAGGAGAATTAAAAAATTCTACTAAATATTGTTCGTATTTTAACGGTTGTCGATCTTTACTATCGATCACCGACTTCACGGAAGGTCCTAGAGGGAAGATGACTAATTAAATAAGGTGACACGAAATTTAAAAACAAGCCTTACAGTAAAATGTAAATCTTAAAGGTAACAAATTTTCATTGCTTGTTAAGGCGCCTTGCTTTTCATAATACGAGTATATATGAGCAGTTTTGATAGTGAAAAGTGGTGAAAAGGTATTCTCATTGTATGTACCTCTTGAGAGTCGACCCAATAAGAAGAGGTGACGTCACGGGGCAATGCGCGGGCACTAAGGGAAGAGGTGGTCCCGGGTCCACTCGGGTCTAGGTCAGTGGCATTCGAGGTGCACGTCCTCTGGTGCCGGCTACGGACCGCCGGAGAGAGGGGGAATGTACAATGGGGTGCGTTTGGTGGGTGTGTGGAGAGGGGGCGCTTGTCGCGGCGTGTAGCGCGCTAACGCCAATTGATTGTATTATAATTTTAAACGCATAGAGATTTGAGCAAACTGCGTAATAAGCAGAAAATGAGCGGGTTTTTTATATTCTCCTCTAGCATATCGCCGCACTTGAATCACCTGAAGTGTTCCTGCTAGTCTCCCTCCCATCCCCGTCCACACACCCCAAAACTACTATTTCGCAAACTCTCTTATTGAAACGTGTCGTACAAAATAATAATTAAAATACTCACTTGTATGCAACGACGCGCGGGGACATACTCTGAGTATCTGTGCTCAATTTTTTTTCTGCTACTCGTATTTATTGTCTCAACCGCTTTCAACCAGATCCTGTACTTTCATCATTTTTGATTGCCAATATTTTATTTTTTTTGCATTCATTCTATTGTTGCTTACTTTTAAATCTACCAAACGATAGCTTCTTGGTGTTGTTCTACAGCTTAGTTATTTCCTCCTGGTGGCGATCCAAAGAATCTGTCTGTTAGGCAGACGTACACTATTAGTTAATAAATGGTTCGAAGAACAATCTATAGATCGGTCTATCGATAGTTAGTAGGTTTTTGTTTGGACCACCTTTCATTAAACCGTTCCCAACGCTCCCAACAGTCTGTATTTTTGCCATTATATTAGGCAATTGCTGCTTTCCCTGGGTTCAGCTCACAATATCGAAAGCATCGTGACAGTGCCTTCGAAAGAGTGTCTATTCGTGTGACTATTTTTTTCTTCTTAACAGCCTCCCATTGTACCTAAGCACCAAGAGGGGTATAGAAAATCATGTAGTGATATGCACTACAATGAAGGGCATAAAGAAAAATAGTGAATCGTTTTGCACAGATCACATTTTCACCTGTAACTCAAGATCGAACAAGCAGGGAATCGAATCCAGGATCATCGCACCTCAAAGTCATGTCTGCCAACTGGCCAGCTAAATATTTTGTATATGGTTGCAAAAATGAATAGCGAACTTCGCAACTCAGTAAAACTCAGTAGTAGTGCAGTCAATGTTTTTGTGCGAACATTCGAGGTGTCCGCCGTACTTGTAGACCCGAGCAAAAAGCCTCAATGAAAAACTTATTTGCCGAATATTGTTTACGTGCTAACCGACCTTGCTGTTTGTACAGAGGCCACTCACCACCACTTGGTCGTCGCGAGTGCGGTCGTTATTACATAGGCGAGGGCATAGAAGGGAGAGCTTGGTTCTGAAGGAGGAGGGGAGTTGTTGCAATTGGGGGGTTGGAAGGTAGGAGGGCATTGAGCTGGTTCCATGCACCGGGACGAATAATGACTGGAAAGGTGGTGGGAATTAGAAATTGGCGTAGAGTTGAGGACTATTTAAACGTCGATCTCCCTCATTGTGTTTTTTATTGTTTTGTTTGAGGAAGCGCTAGTCCCGCCCCGGCTATCTCCACTCGGCAGACGTCAATGAGCAATTCAACCGGTGAGCATATAACAGGGTATTGTATGTTCTTGTAAGTCGGTTAAAAGTGGTATCTTTATTACCGAGGCCAATTTAAAAAATCCCTTAAAAATGGGTTTAAAAATTGGTCGTTTGTTCGCTGAAATAGATGCCGCGTTTCCCGTCCCAAAACTCCGATGCTCGGCGAATAATAAGAAAACACGGCATCTATTTCGGTGGACAAACGACCATTTTTTTAAACCCATTTTTAAGGGATTTTTTAAATTGACCGCTGTAATAAAGATACCACTTTTAACAGACTTACAAGAATTACTGGTTATATGCTCACCGGTTGAATTGCTCATTGACGTCTGCCGAGTGGCGCGCAACAAATAATTTGATTTGTACGATGATGCGCGTTTTTTTGACAAATTATTTGACGTAGGTGACGCAGGTGACAATGGGTTAGTTAAGATGTTTTAGAAGAACATTTATCATAAATTCATCTTTTATTAATTTTTTAATAATTCGTGTCTGACCTGTGGCTGACCAAAACTTGATAGCATAATCGCTTTAAATCTTGCCTATGGTTTCGTTGCATTACGGTTATTAGTGCTTTATGGTGACGCTCCAGATAATCAGTTTATGTTTCATGAAGTTAGATGATCGGTGAATTGATCAATCACCTAATGGGTGGTCCAGTGGTCCTAGTAGTGTATTGGGATTTAGCGGACTAAGCCTCAATAGTCGCAACATGTTCAACCGTGCCCACACATGCGTCAAATAACTGGTCATATTCGGAATTTCAAGGTTTTATTTTTGAAGTCTGGCAATCTCTTGACCTTTTAAATGAGTCAAAATCAATGGAATTTCTTGAACTCGCATTGAACGTTGAACGGAAGACAATGACGTCACTACTTAAGAATCTTAACTGGAAATTAAGGCTGAGGCGAATTTTGTGATAACGGGAACTTATCATCATGTATAAGAACGGGATCCCACGGTGGTCTTAATGTAATTGTGCCCCCCTCTCCTCCGAACGGCGCGCATACACACACTCATGGAAGTCGACAATTAACCCCCCCAGCATCCTATTTTCTCCAATGGTTGCGGGGGCAGGCACGTACTTCACGATCGCTCCATAAACTGGATCCAATTTCCAGCTCACATTTATAGGCCGCGCAATGCAAATTAGTTTTCAAATGGAGGCGCCGCTGATTGATCGGCTCGATTCGAGATTCGAATTACTGGTGCATTATTTATTACCGTGTTACGGTCATTACACGTATTTTTGCCCGGGCGAAGCAGTCTGCGGGGGAGGAGAGGGAGATCGGGGGAGGGGGGGGATACCAATCGGTCGATCACCGAATGTTCTTCGTTCGGCGAGGTTGGCATGCAAATAAGCGTCGTCTTCTAATAGATTGGCGGGCGTTATGTAAGTGCTCTTTTTTCTGAACGGTGAATGGCGAAACTTCCCATTAAACATTGAAGTACTCTGTATAATTGCATTTTCAAGTGCGTCTTGTGTTGGCAACGGCCATGATGTTGGTGCTGGTGTTTCCAATGTGTGTTCCACGCGTCAGGTGCATGTAGATCCATCCGCTAAGCAGAGTCTGTCTATTTCAATCTGAAATATGTAACTTAGTCATGTGGTCGTTTTAAATCAAAGAGTGGGGTTACGGAAGTTCTAGAATTATACTGTGAGAGTTTCATTAAACCTTACCGTGGGGTCCATCTGAAACAGGTAGGATGTTGCTGGACCGGAAATGGTGGGTTCATCAGTCTAGTTGCGATCATTCACGGGAGCTTGGTGCGCCCCATCTCCCGTGAATGATCGCGACGAGACTACCGAGCAATTGATGAACCCACCACCACCACCACCACCAAGCTGCCATATCCCCATGACCTTCAGAAATCCTTGGATAGACTTATACAGCAAGTAATACAGTAATACAGCAAGATATGAGTTTCTTAGATTTTAGTAAAGCTTTTGACAAAGGCCCTCCCTCATCAGCGATTATTGGCTAAAGCGAATGGTTATGGTTGATATCCTTGTCATCGTTTTTGGGGAATCTTAAAACTTCTTCCCCCCGTCATAGGTCCCATCCGGGGCTGCTTGTGGATACATATTGTAATTAAAATGATCTTAGAAATGTGCATGTTTTAAGGCGACGCTGTGTAGGACTGCTTTAGCTGCTGAGAAATTCACGCTCATAGGACATGCATGTTTTCACTAGGAGAAATTCTGGGTTGTTCGTCTTGAATGTCATCATTCAGCCTTTCAGTCTTTTAATACTTTTCTGAATTTTCGGGTGAGCAGCACCAGGTGGAAATCTCAAAGGCATCTCACTCACACAGGCGGAAAAAGTTATTTCCAGAAGCTTTCGAAACCGAAAGAAAATAGTCCATTTAGTAACAGTTACGCTCTGTCAAGTGTCTGTTAATCTGTCTTCTTTTAATCTTTCAATGCTATTAAAACTATTGAACTAGGTGGCGTTGAACTTCCAAGTGCCCCATCGCAATTAAATATGGTCGAATGACAGAAATGGTAAACGCAACCACGTCGGTGATTCCTAATGAGAAAAAAAATAGACATGATGCCCTGCGCAGATTGATCGGCTTCGGGTGACGATTTCTCAATTGAATGATGTATAGTTATTTTTTATTTGTATTCTAACTTTTTTCCTATTCATTCGAATCGCACTACCGCACTTTCAAGTTTTTCTTTCGCGATAAACTTTTTGCATTTTTTGTGGAGAGCACTTTATGTGTACGGTCAAGAAGCTGTAGATTCCACAGCGACCACCTTTGAAAACTGTGAGACCACAGCTCAGTTTCGCGATCACGAACATTGCCGCCTGGCTTTTCTCGAATAGCACCGACCGGTACAGAATGTAGATGCTTTTTTTTAAGATTGTTCAATTCAACGTTGTTTTTTTTTCTTCAAAGTTGTACTTTTTACACTGTAGTAGGCATACGATAAAGGTGCAGTAGCGTGCAGTATATGCGTGCAAAGAGCTGTGCAAGGAGCCTCCGTAAAAGGGTTATTGGCTGGGGTTGGGAGGAGGGTGGCTTTGGCGCATGGAGCAAACAAGTGTCTTTAAATTATTGAATGACTTGCATAACAATGACCCATTTTGCCACCGAACTCTATTCACCGATCTTTACGCCGCCTCCACTTTATCCCCCGCCCCCATCCACCCTCCAAATATCCCCTTTCTATTCGTGTAATCCATGTATTCCCCAATACTGGGAGCTCTTTTTTTAGGGAATTGGGAGTAGCTGATACAACAGGGGCAGCAACCCAGAGAATTTTGGAATGGGGGGCGTTGGACTGGAAGTTGAGGTGATGAACGATTTCTCGTTAGGTGGCGCTCGAATAATGTGATGTTGTACAATAAACCAAAGTTTATTTAAATACCTGATAGTGAGGCAATGTGCAAATACAAATAACTGTAACGGATGATTACATTGCGTCACTATCAGGAATTTAAATAAACTTTGGTTTGTTGTCATTATCTTGATATTCATCTCGGCGTGCTCCTGCACTTTTATAATTCGAATAGTGTGGGTTAAAGTAACCTTAAATAACACATTTTTCTGTTCATTAAAAATCTTTTACACTTATTAATCGGCTAATATTTCTATCTTGCGGCAGTTTAATGAGTTAGACCTGGTATGAACATACATTACAAAATGTACAGTATTAATTCGAGTGAAATAAAAAAGAACAAGTTCGTAATGATGAAATTAAATTATATTGTAACGAAATTTCAAATGAATACGCAATCCAAATTGAAACACTGGGCTAATGTAGTGGTTGTGGTGCTGTAATATTTGGGTGTAATGTTTTTTAAACACATTGTATACCGTTCATTTTACGGCACTAGATGCAACCTACTGCATTTGAATAGAACTGCATCAAATAGGATGTCGAAAAGACCGCCTTATTAACTCCCGTCGCATCTTTGCCCAGGGCACCACTCATCTCCGAGAGTCCCTCGCCAATTCAATTACACGATACACGCTTTGGTTCCGAGTATACTTTTTACCGACCACCTTTCTTCCACCCACCACCACCACCACCCAAACTATTCCAAAAGCACCTCGAGCTGCTCGAACGCGATACTCATGTATATCCCCCTTTGTATAACCATTACTATTATTAGCCGCGTATCTTGCCTGTTGCATGCATAGGCACATGCAGGAACCAGCGACAAGGCATTCGTCGACTGATAACAAATAAATAATGCTGCGATCCGACGCAATTTCCGAGTGGCGCCGAGCGCGAATAACGCGGTTAAAAGTTTCGGATGGACTGGTGTGTGAGACGAATTAAATGGGCTCTCGAAGAAGCAAGTTGCCACTATCCGGAATCTTGAGTTGCTAATAATAAATAGCATGCTTTTTTGTGTGAGGTATCTACAAATTGGTGAAAAAGGTCTGATTTTTATTTGCAATTGCGAAGCAACACCGTAACACTGGTCGCAATTGAAGTTTCCAGTTGTCCATCTTTAAGGTGATGTAGTCATGACGTTATTTAGGGGGGATTTACTTTTAGCTTGCTGACTTATTAAACTAGTAAGTATTATTAAACTGGTAGAATTTTTTTTAGTGTTGGAGGGTGTTTAAGCGATCATGCCCAAAAATGTTGCCAATTGTTTTATGGAGACTTGAGTACTTGCTGAGTGACGCCTGGATGAGTGACAAATTGGTAACTCGCGTAACAGATTTCTCGTCGTCAAAGTTCAACGCCATAGATTTTGTAGCATATACTAGAAGAAAAAAATATTTGTTTTTTTAAATAGTTTTGGATAGCTATAGGCCAATGGACGCGTCTGTCAAAAATCACGCAAGATATTTACTATCAACTTTGAGAACGCAGCAATTTGTCAGCACCGCGATAGTCGCTGGCGTTTTAAGTGTGCCAGACTGTCGCGAGCCAATCTGATTCGGTTAATATGACTACAAAAACGGCTTCAATTTTTTTTCCTAAATATTTTTGTAGCACGAACAGAAGAGGATGGTAATTAGATTATTTATTGTGTCGAGTTTTATGAACAGTATAAAAAATAGCGTTGCTTACTTGTACATGGTTTTGTCGTCAATCAAGCTCTCCACACATTCAGTATGAGATGGGTGTCTTTGCATATGCATTCTTTCATGAGAACATGCACTGATTTATGCATTTAGCTATTGCAGTAGCGGTGCTAAGTGTGCCAATAAAAGTAACTGATCTCAATATCATTTACGAATGATAAAATCGCACTCAATTATTAGTTGCAAATCCTATATTATTAAACTAAGAATCTGATTTTCGTGTCCAGAGAATTTTTGCCGAACGACTCAATGAATTTGCTTAAAAATGAACATACCGTTAGTACATCATCATAATTCGCTAGCGTCCCCTTTTCAGATATATATTTTCAATAAAACATAATAAACCTAGCGTTACCAAATTTTGGATAATCTCCCTTTCGCTTCAAACTTAAACAATGGCGTCTCCACATCAAAAGCATGACGTCGTCGATTTCACGAG
>JAQGBY010001853.1:0-26409 GCA_034698785.1 Mycogona germanica | reverse complement strand
TTAACTGGTCGTTTGACCCCCGCCATAGGCCCCTCTCTTGGGGGCTGCTTGCGGGTAATAATTGTAATTGTAATTGGATGCACAATCTTTTTTTAAATTTTCCTTTACTGTAGTCTCTGCACTACAGGATTTTCTGCACCCCTCATGGTGCTTAGGCACTATGCGAGGGGCACATCTTCAGATCAGTAGACAAACATGCAATTAAGATCACCATCTCTACAGTTAATTCATTTTTTTGCCAAAATAACCACCTTCCGAGGAAATGTCTTGTTGCATTTGTCGCAAGAGTAGGATCGCAGGTGGATCCTGTTGTGAATTTCAAGCAGCATTTTCCCATTGAATTCTTCGCAACGGTCCACGCAGGAGTATCCTTCGGCACTCTCGCCGTTTTGAGAGTTAGTAGGTGATGATGGTTCTGTAATATCGTCGTTGTGGTCCAGCTCCACTTTGATCTTCTTGACTAGGAAGTCCAATTCCTCCGGACTTTCTAGAGCTGCTTCACAAACAACGGAGCGGGATTCTGTACTGGTCGATGGAAGAATGTCTTGTTTTTCATTTATTGTATCTAACTGTTGGATAGAGTCCTGGTCACCAACGGGAGACAGAGTTAAGGTAGCGTGCTCCAACTTTATGTTCATTGCCCGACAGTCCCAATTGTTTGGCGATTCGACACTATCACCAGAATAAGGCCGATCGATGAAATGGTCTTCATTTTGCTCCATGAAATTGTGGCATGTTTCGTGTCCAACTTCTTCAGAATTCGAATCTGGGTCACCAATGTCAAAAAAAGCGATGTCATCATCCGTGGTTTCTATTAAGACTACCGGTTCCAACTTAATATTCTTGGCTTGCCATTCCCATTTGCGGGTCGATTCGAAACTATTACCCGAATCAGGAAGCACCTCATTCGGTGGATCGACCAAATGAACTTTATTTGGTTCCATGACATTGGAGTGTATGTACTTATTCTGAATTCGGGATGTAATCTGTTGTGAAGTGTTTCTGGAATATTGTCTCGAAAACATCGCCTGAAAATCAGATTTCCGTGAAGCGCTTAACATGAATTCTAAGATGTAATTTTGTGTCTTCCATCTTGCATTCGAAATCGATATTATCGATGCAGATGGTCTTGCAAACAATTGAATGAACCTATCGATAGCATTGAATATTGGGTCAGAGGCGCAAAAAATTTGAAAAACTATATCAAGTTGCCAAATGTCTTCATTAAACTTATAAACGAAAATTTTGCAAAAAGAAAGCATTCTTTTCATTTAAAATAATGTTTTAAAATGAGAAAAAAATTATCGTCAGAGGCAAGTTATCAAACGTCAAATATACACTAAAAAGTACAATTTTTTGAATTTGTAAAAATAATTTTTGTATCATAATTATGATACTGTACCGTTATCATAATTTCCATATTCTGTAAATAACACATAAGTAAATTTAAAGAAAACAACGAAAATAAAACATCTCTACGCACCTAGGCTTGAACTTTGATGATTTCAAGTAAAAAGATCTCTGCTCTAATTTTGAGTTCTATGAAACCGGTTCCGGAGCCTTACAACCGCACACCAACACTACACATCACCAAAAAGAGAAAGAGGTCGTTTAATATCATGTATGATATTTATTTCTTAATTAAGTTGCGTGTAAGAAACCTAAACAGTATGTCATCAGCATACAATATCAGAACGCATGTACTAGTACAAAAAAATCGATGACAGAAAAAAGAATTGGGGTAGACCCCCAGTGTAGGGATATTTGGAAAACATTATTCCGAATATCCCTAATATATCTACGCAGACACATTTCGAGCAATTATATTTATATATAATTTGTTGCCTTATATATGATTTGTCACATGCATAGCAATTTACACATTTACACTCCTCTCCCCAAACTTTGGATGGTTAGATTATGTGCCATTTTTGCTCTGAAAGAAATGTGCTTCATTTCTTGTTTTTTATTTTTTAAATAAAAGATTTATAAAAAAAATTACATTATGACAGTGTTTATTTCTCGTACTGGAAAGAACATAATAATTCAAAAATTAAAGCAAAATACAAGTGAAATTGCATGAAGAACATATTTTTGCAAAACTTACTTTACCAGTTAAATCCCATCACCCAGCTGGACAATTTAATTCCCACTAATTCCATCAACCGTTTTAATTGATTTCCCCATACCCACACCCCAACATATAATTGTTTTCAAATTAAATCGATTTTTTTAAAAAAAATCATAACTTTCAAACCAGAAGTCTGAATTGGGTGACAGTAACTTGGAAAGGTGACAAAATATTATTCCAACCTGGTCAGAAGTTCAGGGTTGAATGATAGATCTGGAAGCACGGCACAACGCACAATCCAACATTGCAAAATTGACAACAATATCGCGATTCCCTCCGAATCTTCTTGGTGCTGCACACCACACATGCTCGCATGGCGCCTACCCTGCACCTGGTTGCCGGAACATGTTGGGGGAAGTGCCGCTCCACCAGACGTGCAGGACTATCTCTGGACATCCCACGGCCGGGCTTGCCAACTTGCTGGATCTCACTCTTGAAGTGGGCCAAGATTATCGATTTCACAAGTTGCTGGCGGAAATCAAGAAGTGTTTTGGCTGGGCCACCCAGCTTTTTCTGGAGGATGAAGGAGTTGAAGATAGCCTGATCAATAAGGAGCCGGAAGATCTTCTTGTAGAAGACCCGGCTCCTCTTTCGAATACTGTCATAGTAGGTGAGACACTGGTCAGCCTTGTCCACCCCACCCATGGTCTGGTTGTATGCCAAAACAACTTTGGGCTTGGACAGTACTTTTCCGCGGGACTTCACTTTCTGGAAGGTGCAGTCATGCACTGTGGACAGGAGGTAGATGTCCTTTTTGTTCCGCCACTTAATGGCCAGCAATTTGCCCTGCTGGAAGGCCACCAGCTCGCCCTGCTTGAGTTTGGTGGAATTCAGTTCAGGTGGCAGGTCCTTCCTGTTACTCTGGACAGTGCCATAGGAGTCGGTCCTCCATTTCAGGAGTAGGTTGGACAAATAAGGGGACATGTAGTAATTGTTGGCGGTCAGGCAGTACCCCTTGTTCAGCAGCGGATCCAATAGGGTCAGCACCACCTGTACAGTCTTTGGCTGGTCACGGTACTTGGCACTGAGCTTCATGCCTTTCCCAGTGTAGATGATTGAGGTCCAGATATATCCAGTGCTGGCCTCAACCAGCACACACATCTTGATGTCAAACCTGGTACGCTTCAGTGGCATGAACTGCTCACAGCCAAGGCTGCCATTGTGCAGGAGCAGGCTTTCGTCTATTGATATTTCTCTATCTGGTGTGTACACAGTTCGAAACTTCTCCAGCATGTCCTGGTACACTGGCCAGATTTTGTGGAGCTTCCAGCAGGGGTGGTCCTTCTCCTCCTGGTGTACAGTGGCATTGTCCACAAAGTGCAGGACCCGGGTGATCATGCTGAACCGGTTCAGAGTCATGTAGCGTCGGAAGAAGGGGGTCTCAACCAGTTCACTAGTGGACCAGTACATCTCGATGGTTGGTTTCTGGATGACCCCCTGCTGGATGACAAGGGCCAGCCAGACCCAGAAGTCATCCACAGACATGTCCGTCCAGCGTCGGAATCGTGACTTGGGTGGAAGAACTGTGCTGGTCAGCATCTGTCCAGCATACCGGTTTGTTTCTGCCACTATTGTTTTGACCATCTCCAAGTGCACAAACACTTTGAAGATATCCAGGGGATTTGACCCAGCATTAAAGCTATCCATGATGTTGGTGCTGGGACCTGGAACCTCCTGAAAGTCAAATGCTGGACTTGCCAAATGACCAGGATCTGACAAACACCACTGATGCCCACTGGATAAGTCACACTCACTTTCACTATCACTGAGATCATTGGAATAATCAGATTCTGATGTATCACAGCTGGATGACATATCCAGCTTGTCTCCAGCATCCCAGACAATTTCACAATCACTGTTCACAGTATCTGGCACACTATCCAGCACTTTTTTTGAAGATTTAGCTGCTGCTGGATGATTGCGCGTAGTTTTCATCTGTGATGCCATTCCAGTTTTCTAGTGAGTAAAGCAAAAAAAAACAAATTTTTTACTTCTTCAACCTGTTTGCCAGATCTACCACCATATGGTACAACAGGCCCCACTTCCACAACCTGCTAGTATCATCTACACATTTGACTCATCCAGATAGTGCCACATCATTGTGTCATTGGCAATTTTTTGAAATTCCATAACAATAGTTATGGACTTGCCAGTCAGTTTTAAAAATTGAAGTTGAAGAAATAATTATTTTTGTGACATGTTTCATTAATTGTCAAGAAATAATATGCTGATAAATAAAATCTTTGTAAACTGTAATTTTTAATACCATTATACAGTCATTACAATTACAATATGTACCCACAAGTAGCCCCGGATGGAGCCTATGGCAGGGGTTGTGTAAATATGCATGTACATATTATAACTATACATTTTCCCAATTACAGATGGGAAAGGATACAAAACATTCAATTTTGGTCAAATTAGATTTTAAATAAATGTTTTTATGTTACCTTATTCATGTTAATTTGAGGTGTCAAAATCCCGTATTTGTACACTTTTGCTTAAAAATGCATCATCTATTATTTACATATATTTTGTGTGTGGTTATTTTAGGACACTGCCTGTAGTAGCCATCACTCGGTTGATATGCCCCATTGTTATAAAGGTTTTGAAGTTACCTTGTCCATGTTTATATAGTGTCGAAATGGTATACAGATAATTTTTTTTTATAAAAATGATAAGGTAAAATAATGTACTCATAATCTTTTTAATTCCTTCTAAACTGTAATTGTTGGTAAAATAAATTGTTTAGTGTTTATTTTATGTGGCCAGAATAAGATAACAGATTGGCAAGTTACATCTGCACGAAGTACAATTTTTTTTTAAACATGCATTTTCAATTGAGTGATTTCAGAATAAAAACTATTGCTATTGCAGTGGGTACCAAATTTCAAGTTACAACAAAGTTTTAAGTCATTTATGTAATAATGTACAAATTCTGTTCACTAGCGATTAGTGATGTTTTGAGTGTTTCAACTTTTACGTAAACATTGTACGTAAATGTAAAGGTATGCTGATATCAATCCAAAGAAATGCTAACTTCACAAATCATTTGTCAAATATAATTCCAGTACACTTATAATTAAAATCAATTTTTGAAATTCTTAACCCTTTAGCCATGTCATGGATTTTCCCATCCCCACACACCACTGTGTCATGGATTTTGAATTAATGGGTATGTTGAGAAGAAAAATTATAACTTCCGAACCAGAAGTCTGGGAGAGGTGACAGTGATTTGGAAAGGTGACAACATTTTCTTTCTCCTGGTCAGAAGTTCAACAGCATATGGTAGATCCGGAAGCACGGCACGACACACAATCCGACATTGCAGGATTCACAATAATATGAAGAATCTTTCCGAATCTTCTTTCCATTCTTGTCCACCTTAGAGCAGCACACCACACATTTTCGAGTTTCAGTTTTTTTACATTTGGTTGTCGGAATATGCTCGGGAAAGTGCCGCTCCACCAGACGTGCTGGACCAGCACTGGATGACCGGTGGCTGACTTGCTGGATCTCGCTCTTGAAGTGCTCCAGGATTATCGATTTCACAAGTTGCTGGCGGAAATCAAGAAGTGATTTGGCCGGGCCACCCAGCTTTTTCTGAAGGATGAAGGAGTTGAAGATGGCCTGGTCAATGAGGAAATGGAAGATCTTCTTGTAGAAGACCTGGCTCCTCTTTCGAATGCTGTCATAGTAGGTGAGACACTTGTCAGCCTTGTCCACCCCACCCATGATCTTGTTGAATGCCAAAACAACTTTGGGCTTGGCCAGCACTTTTCCTCGTGAATACACCTCCTGGAAGGTGCAGTTATGGATCGTGGACAGGAGGTAGATGTCTTTTTTGTCCCGCCACTTCATGGCCAGCAACTTGCCCCGCTGGAAGGCCACCAGCTCACCCTGCTTGAGTTTGGTGGAATTCAGTCCAGGTGGCAGGTCCTTCCTGTTGCTCCCGACAGTGCCATATGAATCGGTCCTTCGTTTCAGGAGTATGTTGGACAAATAAGGGGACATGTAGTAATTGTTGGCGGTCAAACAGTACCCTTTGTCCAGCAGCGGATCCAATAGGGTCAGCACCACCTGGACAGTCTTTGGCTGGTGACGGTACTTAGCACTGAACTTCATGCCTTTTCCAGTGTAGATGATTGATGTCCAGACATATCCAGTGCTGGCCTCACACAGCATGTACAGCTTGATGCCAAACTGAGCTTGCTTCAGTGGCATGAACTGCTTCCAGTCAAGGCTGCTCTTGTGCAGGAGCAGGCTTTCATCTATTGATATTTCTCTATCTGGTGTGTACACAGTTCGAAACTTCTCCAGCATGTCCTGGTACACTGGCCAGATTTTGTGGAGCTTCCAGCAGGGGTGGCCCTTCTCCTCCTGCTGGATGGTGGCATTGTCCACAAAGTGCAGGAACCTAGTGATCATGCTGAACCGGCACTCTGACATGTAGCGCCGGAAGAAGGGGGTCTCTGCCAGTTCACTAGTGGACCAGTACATCTCGATGGTTGGTTTTTGGATGACCCCCTGCTGGATGACAAGGGCCAGCCAGACCCAGAAGTCATCCACAGACATGTCCATCCATTGTCTAAAGCTGGACCTGGGTAGAAGAACTGTGTGGGTCAGCTTCTGTCCAGCATACCGGTTTGTTTCTGCCACTATTGTTTTGACCATCTCCAAGTGCACAAACACTTTGAAGATATCCAGGGGATTCGAGCCAGCATTAAAGCTATCCATGATGCTGGTCCTGGGACCTGGAACCTCCTGAAAGTCAAATGCTGGACTTGCTAAATGACCAGGATCTGACAAACGCCACTGATGCTCACTGGATGAGTCATACTCACTTTCACTATCACTGATATTATTGGAATAATCAGATTCTGATGATGAATCACAGCTGGATGATATCTCCAGCTTGTCTCCAGCATCCCAGCCATTTTCACAATCACTATTCACAGTATCTGGCACCCTATCTAGCACTTTTTTTGATAATTCAGCTGCTGCTGGATGAATGTGTGTAGTTTTCATCTGTGATGCCATTCCAGTTTTCTAGTGAGAAACAAAATATTTTTTTTACTTCAACCTGTTTGCCAGATCTACCACTATATGGTACAACCGGCCCCACTTCCACAACCTGCTATAATATGCTGGTGAATAGAATGTGTAATCTGCAATTTTGAATACTGTTAGTCATTACAATTAGAATATGTACCCACAAGTAGCCCCGGTTGGGGCCTATGGCAGGGGTTGTGTATTGTATATATTCATGTACATATTATAACTATACTTTTCCCAAGTAATTCCAGATGATGGAGAAGGGTGAAGGAAACCTTCGATTTCGGTCGGATTAGATTTTAAATAAATTTTTTTAAGTTACCTTATTCATGTTTATTTAGACAACTGGCAAGTAACATCCGAACGAAGTACAATTTTTTTTAAAACATGAATTTTCAATTCAGAATAAAAACTATTGCTATTGCAGTGGGTAACAAATTCCAAGGAGGCAAACTAAAACCCGCTTGGCGGTTGGTAAACAAATAAGAGGGAGGAAACCAATCCCCTGGTCCCTGGCAAATGCATCCACGCACTCTTATAAATAAATGCATTCAAATGCAAATCAAATCATTAAAACATTTCAGAAAGAGGATGGCAAACAGCCAATTCACCATTTGCTGAGATGGTATAGGTTGCTCAATCGATAGGGAATTATCTACTAGTTAACCCCAAACCGTGCTGTATTTGCAGTCTCTTGGTCTTAAACATGTATGAGAATAAAATGGTGAATAATTTTGCCTATAGGTTCTCTTTTTTACAACAAATGTTTCTCAGCATTACCCGCACTAGAATTACTTCAATATTTGATTGCAATGCAATTGCATCTGCTATCATTAATTTTTTCCGAAATAATCACCTTTAGAGTACATGTCCTTTTGGGCCGCGTGTGAATCTTGCTGTGAATTTCAAGCTCCAACTTTCCACTGAATTCTTCGCCACAGTTTGAACAGATGTACACAATGGCGTTCATCTCACTTTCGGAGTCATCATCGTCATTGTGGTCCAGATCCAACTTGATCTTCTTCACTTGAAAGTCGAACCGTTCTGGAGTTTCTGGAGCTTCTGGACGGTCAACCGTGCGTGCACCGGAACTGGTCGTTGGTGAGATATCTTGGACCACCTGGTCACCAATGTGCGACGGATTGAACTCCTCACTGTTAGTTTCTATGACGACCACCGGTTCCAACTTTATATCCATTTCGTGTTCAACTTCTTCTATATTTGAATCCCGGTCACCAATCTGAGACGGAGTGAAGATATCATCGGTGGTTTCCGCGAAGACCGGTTGTTCAAACTTTATGCCAGTCGCTGGCCAGTTAAATTGGCGGGACGATTGGAAACTATTACCAGAATCAGGAAGTATCTCATCCGGTTGATCGAGGATATGATCTTCGTTTGGCTCCATTATATTTTAATAGAGCTCAACTTCTGTTTTCAGGATGAGGTCTGTCGTGATGGAATTCTGGAACTCGAGATCAGAAAATCCTATTCCCTCGAAATCGCTCGCCAGTTAAATTGGCGGGACGATTCGACGAATTGTTGCCTTGCCTGGATTAGCTTATCGGGCGACAGAAATAGGTTCAAAATCAGGCGGTGTGCTCGAATAGAACGTCCGTCACTGCACTGAGCATAGAAATACACACCGAAACACGAAAAGAAATAATTTCAGAGTCCAACAGCTATATTTTCTTGATGATTTCGGTTAAAACTTATTGTTAGACGTCGTCCATCTTGTTCAACACGTTCTCATAATCGATAATAATCAATACTATCTATTCGAATGGTCTTTGGATAGTATCGATAGTATCGGATACCGAAGAAGGCGCAAAATTTGAAGATTCGCCAGGGATTAAAATAATTGAATTTACGTATTTTAGTGTTGAATTATCTTGGTGTTAATAAAGCCGAACGGTGCCAGTGACGCCTTATTAGTCATTAAAAAGAAAAGAAATTCCTGGAGCATTAAGTTTAAAATAGCTTAAATAGTACATTTAAATAAATTATCTAATCGCAGACACGTTGGCATAATGTATGGTGCTGGTTTATGGAGTCATGTCTGGTTCATAATCCAGACAGAATCTCACTTTCTTATATATATATATATATAACTCATGTGAATTAAAGATATAATAAAGAATACCTAGACACAATCTTGAACACATAGATAACTTTAAAAAATTAAGAACTGTTCTGAAACAGATTTGAACTCTGGAACCTTAAAAACCTCTCATCAACTACCCGAAGAAAGAAAGGTCGTTATGAACCGACTTAATAGGTCATCTGCATACAATATCAGAACGCATGTACTCTTACAAAAAAAAGTGAAAAATTAAATTGATGTTCTCTAATAAGTCCTTGCTTAACGACGGTTCAACGTCATTGCCTCCAAAATAAAAACGCCAACTAAGTAATAAGCAACTGAAATTTTTTTTATTACTTGCGAAAGTAGTTCATCCACTGGACAATTCCCAGCATTCAATAAATATTTTTGCAGTTTGAATCACGTCAAATCTCAATTATTCCGCATATGACGACATTTTCGACTTGTTTAAAAAAATACTCCATTTATCTAGGATTTCACACTCAGTATTTACCATCGACTGCATTAAGTGATGAACGCATGGAAATGTTCAACGAATTACTAACTAAAAGATTTGGATACTCCCCGTACATCCCTCGTCCACAATTTTCCACTCATTATACAGGTGTAGGGTTACCTTTCTTATTTTAGAATACAAATGAACGTCTTAATTTTTCATCCAGGAACCAACGGAAATTCCCGATACAATGCATGCACTATTTTCAATACGTTAACGCAGTTTTCCGTAAAGGGTATCAATAGTAGCTCCATTGCTGCCTTGCTCTTGCAAAACAAAAAGTATTTCGCAAAAACTGATAACAATCTCAAGTTCCATTGTACGGTCGATGAAAATTTAAAAATTAAGTTAAGAAAATAAAATTCGTATCAAAATTCAAAACCTAGCTTCGCGAATAGATCACGAATTAAGAACAGGTTGGATAGTCGCGAAACTACAAATTCATGTTCTCGGTTAATTAGGTACTGGATATTTTTCTTGGCTGGAATCGTGAATTATAAGTCTGGGGAATGGACACACGTCTTCTAATCATTTCAAGTTTCAATTGATGGCGGATACAACATACGTATTCACATGTTCTGGGTGAGGTCCATCTCTCCACGGTGGGCAGAGTCCAGCGAGGTGACCACCCGAGAAGTTATTAACGGATGCCCTGTCTCATCATGATGTTGGCCCCGCGGCCACCCACCGCCGCCATCGCCGCCTTGCGGTTCTTGGCCACTATCGGGTCGACGGCAAAGCACTTCCAGATCCGGAGCGTCTCGTCTGCGGCCGCAGACACCACAGTGCTGCCGTCCGGACTCATGGCCATGTGCAGCACCCGCTCGGTGTGACCGCGCAGCTCAGTCACCTTGGTCATGGCCGGATACTTCCAGATGATGAGCTGGTTGTTTGCGTATCCGTGCGACGAGATCAGCTCCTTGTGCTCCTGCGACCAAAGAATTGAGCACACCTTGGAGGGGAAAGAATCATTTTAGAATTGCTTAATTGTTGAATAATTCGCTGTGCAAATATCGTTTGAATTGTTCCAATTTCTTGTCAACCAATAACCAATGCGTCGAGTACTCACCTGAGATTTGGTGTCCACCACCTGCAGACATTGACCGAGATTGCAATTCCAGAGTCGAATGGAGCGATCGACGGAGCCACCACCGCTGGCCAGGATGTTAGGGATCCACGGACACCATGCCAGAGCCTACGATGGGTTAAAAAAAAATATAACAAATTGTCATTGGAGAACAATTGCATCAAATTTCAAAATTCTAAAGAAATCATTCTTTCCAAAATTGAGCAAATAGTTCCCGTACCAATATTTCTTTGAATTTCCTGAGAAATTTCAGTTTTTAATTTTAATTCCATTTTTTAATTCCCTGGCTTTATTTACAATTGCTAGAAGAGAAGCTAATGAGAGTTGCTACTTATGACGCGTTAAAATATCCATATCACGCAAAAATATTCATCAAATTGCTGAATCTTAATTTTTCCGATTTAATTCACCGTGACTATATTTTAAAAATACAAATGATTATATCTTAAAAGTCATTGTCAGCCTTATCCAATCAGTAAATAAAAAGAAGAGATTCATTGACAATCTGTGATCGCAAAATAGGTATACCTTCACGGCAGAACAGTGGTCATTGAAGACATACAGCGGTGTGGGCTCTGCAAAACGCTCGTTCTTCGCGCACTGCCACACGTGGATGAGGTTATCATTGCCACCGCTGGCCAGGTACTTTCCATCCGGCGACCACTTGAGGCCGCACACTTCCTGCGTGTGCGCCACCGATGCGCCCACCAGGTGCGTCGCCACGCGCACATCGTGGTGGTGGATGGCGCCGCTACGCGAGCCACTACAACCAAGAAACACCAACGGATTAGTCCAAACGCTACCAACAACCCCGAAAATATCTAGGAAATCGGTTATCTATTTATATGAATCGATTAAGAAATAGAAACACCGTGCTACTTTTGCACTAGACGATACTAAATTAATCCGTAATGAAAGGGATTATTGGGTGCATGATTAAAATCATTGAAGAATTTACAACACATTTCCCGTATTTTGATTAATTTTTCCATTTGTTTCTCGTGACGTCTCGACTCACGGTCTTAAACTCACGGTCTAGTTAAAAAAGAATGCATTGTGAACTTTTATTTTTTTTTAGTTCCTAGTTAATTTGCAAAAATTGGGATTCGCCTAACAAACTGATGAAATAAAATAGCCGACCTCGATAGTATGTGCTGGTTCCATGCGAGAGAGGCTACGCGTGCAGAGTGTCCATTCATGATACGAGCTCGTTTCTTTAGCACGACGTCCCATAACTGAACAATGAAGAGAAAAAGAAAACTGCACATTATTCACAAAGTCATGAACTGAGTAACATACCAGAGTCCAACACATTCTGCTAAGAAACATCTTCAACTTCATTAAAATGACTGATAATAAAACAATTTTCTTCACTAAAAACAAAATTCAACATCCATCAATCGATCCATCCATCGTTATCATGACAAGTGCAAGCCTTCCCAGAGATCAGTCCTCACCTGCACTTCGCCGGTGGACGTTCCGACCGCCAAGAAGGATCCGTCCTCGATAAAGGCGATGGCAGTGACGATGTCCACCTCGCCCTCCAACGTCAACAGCAGATCGATCTCTCCGGATGCAGAGTGCCACAAGAAAGTGCGATCGGACAGCGCCACCGCCATGATGTTTGTGGAGCTCCAGTCTAGCAGATTCAGATCTGTAACAAAATATATAAAACCATCAAATCACGCACCACAGTTCTCGCTGTTAAATCCGAATTCCAATTACCGCCTCAATCATCCAAGTTCGAATGTTCTCACTCCACTATCAACCGCACCCAAATCAACGAAAGCAAGAACCCAGGGCTAGATGAATGTTACTTCTACGATCAAGTCTAGGTACTTTTAATACCTCAAAGGCTTCGACTAAATAATAGATTAGAGACACCTACAGTGGGCGATCATGAATCGACGACTCGAGATTCAAATCTTCCTCTTTCCACCCGACTCCGAATTACGACTGGTGAAGCAAAGACTATTGCAACAATTTCAAATATGAATATTATTTTTAACCTTTAAAGACATTCCCCTTTTCCCCAGGGCATCACCAAAACGGTCACTTACAATAGTCATCTACAATGTCTGGCGCGTCCAGAATCCGTTCGGGACCCTGTGGTATGTGCCTCGTGGTCTTGTGGGTAGATGACGGTCCGGCTCGGTGGCTGTACAGCACCCGTAACTCGTTCTGAAACCCTTAACGATAGAAACAAAACCATATATAATGAAGAGAAAATCTAGTTATTGTGATTTACAAATAAACAAAAATTATTTCCAATACCAATTTATAACCGGACACTTGACTGAACCAAACGCTTCTCTTACAACACCGCCTGAGAAGTTGGCGCCAGATACTAAATTACTTATCGTTAAATGTCAGAATCAGTATTTTTTACCTTCGGGTGCGGGTGGTGCTTTTGTGGCGTAGGAAATAATCTTGGTGTTGTCTATATCACGGCCGGTGAGACAGTGGCTGAGCAGATTCCGTCGTTCCACATTATTCGATTGGTCATCGTCGTCGTCCGTATTGGATGCACCCCGATTCACCTAGAGAACAAGCGCACACAAAAAATTAGCAACTGACGTAATATTGTAATGACGGCAAGATATTAAAATTCTGAAGCTGAATGAAAGTAAAGCTAGATTATTTGTACAGATACAAATTTTAGACGGTCCACCTTAGAATTCCAAAAATAAATCAATTCGGAGACTTTGTTCGTAAATGGAATTAACACACTGCTCTCTTTCATGAGTTTTGAAATATCATTCAAGTTAACATCTGTATTGGTCAAGGTTTTACGTTTTACAGATTACATGAATCTTCGATATTTTTCAAAATCTATTTTTCATAAAAATATTGCAATCAGCAAAAAGTTAAGGCAAAATTCGCAGCTAAGATTTCGATTAAAAGCAACTCTTGATTTTAGAGTACGAATAATAAGAGCAAAAATTTGTTGGCTCTAGTAATAATTTATCAAAAAAAAATTGCTGCATGAAAGACCAGCATTAAATAAAAAATCATTATTTTCTCTTAATCATTAACAAAGCACGAGCCATTTAATTTGAAAACAGAATAGCGACCAATAATCACCAGATAGTTTCCGATTTCGAACTGCGTTGTGCAACGGTTGGGGATAAACCGGTCCCCGCATTTTGGAGTTTTGGGCGTCTTTGGCTTCTTGGGGGTGGCCTTTGTGACATTTACCCTTCCTAAAATGGAGAAAATTAAAATAACTATCAATATTTTAAACTGAAATGGGCGAAACTGAATCTCAGCCGTGGATTCATGAATTTGAATGGCAAATTCAATAGGTAGCAATTTAACAAATTTAATGTTTTCAATTTTAATTTTAAAAACGTGCTTAAATTGTTAGGTGGATAAAAAAGCAAATCTTTAAATTGAAATTGCCATCGACTATAAAATATCGATCCATGACTTATTTAATAACAGAATATCTAAACGAAACAACAGAAGTCCAAATTAGACAATAGGTTTCAGCGATAAGGTAGACAATTTCACGATGAAAAATACATTCATTAAAAAAATGGACAATTTTGTTGCAAATTAAACAATTGATCGAACATTGAAACCGCAGATAATAATTGAATTTGTACATACTCTCCCGCCAGCCAATAACCCCACCTGGCGTCTTGTGTCCAGGTGTTTTTTTCCCTGGCGTCTTTGAGCAGCCGCCAATTGCTGAGGTGTTGCCACTACCAGGCTTGGGTGTCTTGCACACTGACACGTTGAAGGAGCTGTTGCTGACGACGGACGACTCCAAGAGAGCCTTACGCTGAAACCGAGCCGTCAGCGGACGGCTGCTGAAACTGTTCTCAGAACGTAGCAGTGCGCTAATGTCATTTTCCAGATTGTTGAACGTCATACTGGAGATCCCTTACGCTGATTAATGGGAGAAAACAAAAATGAAAACTATGAGAATGATAATTCACTTATTTTAATCGGCACTTTAACAGCGATTATCAGATGTTGATGAAATATTGAGCCACCATAACCAACTTGTTTAATATTTAGGACATCAATGCGAGACCCCTGCAACGTAACACTACGAACACAAGCCATAACCTAGCTGCTTATGCGCCTCTAATTGATAACATTACAGTATCAAAAACCCCAAGCATAGCACATTGGCTGCAGCAGCCACAACTCATAGAAATGGTAAAATACGCAGACATTATATTCTAGTAAGAGAAAAACATAAAAGGGATTTAATCGATTAATGGATAAACCTAGCACCGGAACCAAATCAAAAACGGACACAAAAATGGCGGCCCAGTGCAAGAAATCAAGAAAAAATTGCCACGGCGCGGCGATAATTATATCTAAATCTAAATCTGTTTAGAAAAATTACAGAAATTATGCCCTGGGGCTTTACTCTTTAATGTTACTTTTCAGAATACTTAAAATTTAACTTCTAAAAGTTAAAAAAAAATTACTGGTCCAAATGAAGCCACGCAACCGTGCTTCCAACAGAAACGAGAGTTCCTCAAATCTCATTGACTAAGGTTGATTTAAGGTAGGCAAGGCTCTTACGGAAACCCAGAAAAACATGAATTAAGCTCAACAATGGATACTACCTTGAACAGGGTGAAATCAGGACTATCTACTACAATTTTGAATGCGAAATAAACAGGACAACACGAGTAGTTAAATGTTTAAATATCAAACGGAGTCAGTTGAGAAATAAAAAAACACGTTGGTTGTTGCTGGCGCAAAATTTAAAGAGACTCGACCCAACGATGTTTTCGTTACGATGATTTTGATTGGATGGTTCAATGATGACGTTAGACAGACTGGCCAATCGTTGATGTTGAATGTTAAGACATAAATAAACACAAAAGACGTAGACACCAGTGCCCTCTTCTTTGACGTGGGAGACCTAACTGATAATTGGATGTATAATAATTAGAAATAATCTTTTAAAATAAATCATATTCTATCGCGAAGACGTTTAAAAATATATCACGGTATCAAATATTGTGCCATTTATTTTTTTAAATGCTGTCATTGAAACTACTCTCGACTGGTATCTAGTTCTTAGTGTGTCTCGTTGGTGGAACTGGCTCCTTAAGCTCCTTTCTGTGCAGTTGCGTCACCTAGTGAGGATAATTTGCAACAACTTATTCGGACTCAATGATCTATATATTTTTAACTGGAGAAAGTAGATCTATTAATCAGTGCTCGTAAAAAATAAGTGTATTTGGCAATGGTCTATATATTTTGATTTAAAATATTTCTTTGTTATATCTAATTGTCATATTTTAAAATATTTAAATATTATTTTCAATTATTTGATATTTTACGAATTTACAAAGTTCTGTGTTTTTCAGGGAACACATTCTCAACCTTTCATCAAGAGCGGCAAATTTAAACGAAAAATTCAAACGCATCACAATATTTTAACTTGCATTTCGTATTTTTAATAATAAAACAGAAAACAAGATGAACCTACAACGTGTTTCAAGTGAGTACAGGGTATGTACACAGATATACGTTACAAACAAACAAAAAAATAACAAATTGGTAATGATGAGTTTGGGGTAGTAACTAATAATGTAATATATTCTCCGATGGTCCTCCCCCAAATGTGCTATTGCCCCCAAAACCTTAGATAACCCCCAATCCATTTAAAATTCGGGTTAATTTGTCGACGTTTCCTCGACCAAACACGGACACGTCATTGTCTACATGCACTCGTATATTGTGCCCTTATTACGTTTGTTAATTACTATTCAAATCAATCCTTCTTGCATGCATTTATGCAAATGAGTCAAATGGGATAGTTCGTCACTGGAAATGCTCAATAAATTATACGAGTGTGTCGATCCAGTGTTTGCTCAAATGAAAGGCAACACATGTACATGTACAGTTGATGTCTGTAGCCATTTTTATAAATACCTAGACCGAGGAAATAGAACTGGTAAATAATAAAATATAAAATTAACAGATAAATAAAACGGCTTCATGAAGAGGGAATGAATGTGAGTGAGTGTGAAGGTGACATTATAAATATTTTTTTTTAAAAATATACTTCGATGAACTTTCCACGAACATCGGATACGACATCATTTAAATACTCTTGAATTTTCAATTTTATATTTTATTCGTTAAAACTCAGAAACCGTGGGTTCGAAACTGTCTCGAAACATTTTTGTCGCGGGTCACGAACTCACGACGCACGAGTGACGTCACTTCCCCATCCCCATATGAAATTATAGCTTAGACCGTCAAAAAATAAATATTCAAACTCTATGGAAATGCCGCTTAAGTGATTCTCTAGTAGTCGGTCATATCTAAAATACGAATATATAAATGTTTATGTACATAGAACAGAATTGAATTAGTAGTAATGGACTATTGGGGCCCAATCATAAAAATGAATTAATTTTATGATTACTTCAATGTACTTCAATGTCGTCATGCGATTATGCTGTACAAGTTTGTATTAGGTTGCGTGTAATATATTTATGGAATATAAGATACGACCAATAATTATCGGATAAATAAAAAACATTTAATAAATATATTTCACGAGGTGTTTAACGATCGAACTGAAATTCTTTTCGATATCGAGAAAATAATGGTATGTATATAGATTTGCGATTATATACCTGACTTGAGTCGATTCACTCTGTTTTGAACAGCAGAATGTTGATAATATGTGACATGTACGTGACATGTGACAAGTGAGCAAACTATTATTTTTATTTTATGTTTGGGGCGCGTTATGATTTCAGTTTGAGCGCCATCTTTCGTTTGTTGATATACGTCTGCACGTAGTAGTTGAGGAAGAGCACCGTCAGGGTCGCGCAGTACGCGATTCCGATGAAGTTCATCCATTGGGGGAACCGACAGTTGTTGTACAGGGCCAGAACCACATGCAATATGATGGCCACGAACTGGATCTGAAGAAGAAAATTCGGAACATTTAAATATTAAATGCACATTCTCATCGAGACCAAATGAGACGTCACTCCATCTCCAAAATTGTGCCAAAAAATGAAATACCAGACGTCTCGCTGAAGACAAATAAGATATGGATTAAAAAAAAGTAACGAAAATAGATAACCTGTTTTTAAATTGCATAGCGTTTGAAAAAACTAAAGTAAATTAAAAACCAGTGTGCTGTTACGTCATTCCTATGGTACATGAGGGAAAGGGGTTTTTCAAATATTTGAAAAACATTTCGCTGACATGTCGGGGACTTTCGAGTTAAGCCGGATAATTTCTCTAATACTCATTTATGTATTTTAAAATTGCCTCACTCAATTTTGGCAAAAGAATCCTGGCAGACGTTCATTAGTCAAATCAATCTCAGCCTTCGACTGACTTGTCGGCCCTCACTCTCTGCCACTGTCAAATTGTTTGTGGGTTAGTGTGTCTCTGTTAGTGGATTCGGCGGCAGCTCTTTTGTTCGATCGCTTTTGTCTACAGAAACGTTGCCTCATTGCTTTCACACCTGTACGAATAGTCGATCTTCATGGTCCTGTACCTGAATTAGAACCCCATGAGAACCTCATAATATCTCAGGCGTAACACAATTCTTAAGACTTATTTACCTTATTTAGTTTTAAAAATAAGATGGGCAAAATTAAATATTTTTGAATAGCAAGCGTGCAATATTGTGGGGTGAATTTCAGTGTATTTCATGTCTTAGATTATTTTTTTTTTCTGAGAAGAGAATCAATCTTTTCTTCCTTCTTGTTGAGTAACACAATGTATGGAGGAACATCTTCATTTGAAGACGCTATATTTTTTCTTCGATTAAAATCGGATAGCACATTTAAAAATTATTGAAGCACTTCGAAATGTCATCTTTCATATTTGTAATCGGGCGCTAACTTTTCTAAGAACTGGATTGCGTAAGTACAGTTTAATTAAGAAGTTGATTGTGCGTGTTCTCAAACCACTGGGGTCGCTCCAAATTCAAACAATAACAAATAATTTAGTAGGACGTCTTTTATTTATTCTAATATCCAAATTTTAAATGTTCCAGTTATATAGTGAGGGGTCACAGGAGGTTTCCATTGGCACAGATACACCCCCACACCTTGTCGACCCAATGTCTACTAATGTCTAAATCCCAACTCACCAGTTGTATTTGCGTGAGGTAGCGTTTCCACCAAAGGTAGGGTCGAACGCTTTCTCCCAATGCCGAGAGCGCGTAGTACGAGTACATGATGATGTGCACAAAAGAATTGATCATCGCCGAGAAGAAGGCTGAAAGTGGGACAAGCAATTGGAGAAACTGGTAAATAGACGTGACTAGATCGAAGCCACAAATGGCAAGGTCGTCACATTGTGTCGTCTTCCCCGCTCTCGGAGTTGGTTTCAATGGACAAACAAACGAGTCAACAACAACCAAAGTTTCGTATGCGTTTTTTGAAAATCTGAATTATTGTCTCGTCGTGACAATGCAACACCAATTTGCAAGTGAATGTGTTGTTGTTGATGTGTGGAGGTAGGAAGATATGAAAAGCCTGGACGAGCCGGCAAAACTGGTTCGTCGGGGAAAATTGGTCGAGTCATTTCAGGACAATGGGCTAGCACTGCTGAAGAGATCCCACTTAAATTGGGCAAGTGCATACATGGATACAAGTATATGCAATAACGTCAATTGGGTTTCCCCCAATATGCTACAGTGTCAAACCAGTTAGGTAGTTCTGAGTCTAGTCTTCGGTGCTTTTAGAAAGTCGCACAAAAATGAAAGTTAAAAATAAAAGTAGATAATTGCGATTTTTCTTTTCATGGAACGAATTCATAAGATTCTTCTATCGTCTTAATACAATGAAGACATGAAGCTAGATAGTTTAGCGGCACATATCCGAATCTTTATTTGTCTTAATACAATTTGACGTTATTTTAAAAGATTCCAAACAGAAGAGTTGTTTTAAGCGGCGTTTACACAGAAGAAGATCGGCTTCTAAGGAGCCGATCTTCGTCGCAAAGGAGCAAAATAAAAATCGCAGCTTCATGTTGTTTTTAGGTGTAAACCGAAAAATCGAAGCTTCGAGGAACGACTCCTAGGAGTGTTTGTTCCGCTTTTGGAAACCATCCATGGGATCAGATCAATATTTAAAACAGTTTTCATTGAAGAAATTAAAAATTAAATTAATACGCCAGAAACGCCTTAGACAAATTAAAGGAGGATTTTCTCTGCAACCTTTCATGAGATATTCCGAACGACCTTTCATCTGACCCCGAAATCAAATGCTTTGTTTTTAGGAAATCCGAAAATAATGCTCTCAACATCTGAAGCTGAAAAGTGCGTCTTCACTGAACTAAGTATTTTTGGCAAGAAGTCACGAATCTGTGACGATTGAAAAACAACTATCGTCACCGCAACTGAGCTCTCAACAAAACCTCATTGAAAAGAGAAAACTCCTTTTATGGCGATTGCTAAATCGGCGTTCTTATGCTAATTTCAGTACCGGTACATGAGACCGATATATTGAAAGTATATACTGCATTAAACAATAGCGATGTTGTCCGGAATGTCGCAGCCCTGTATCATGTTCATTTTTCTCTTGAAACCGGTGTCTTTGGACAAAGACAAAGATGAATCAACTTCTCGAGAACGAGAACGCGAAAGTCTGTTACAGTTGGGCATTGATTTGTTATTGTCATTTTTTAAAAAATGACCAGAAATTTAAATTCTTGTAATAAATAGCACCAGCAGATGGCGCTGTTTTTCTCACCTTGTCCGCCGGGAACATACTTGACGCCGACCCACCAGATGAGGAGCATTGTGCAATGGTGATAGACGTGGAGGAAGGTCACTTGTCCAGGCTTCTTGCGCAAAATGAAGAACACCTGAAACGCGAGGATTTAAAATGCGAAATTGAACTTATTTACTGAATACTTCATCTCACTTACCTTATCTCACATTTAAACTAACATCTTCAAACTAATCAAAAGACATTGCAAAGTTTAGAATAAAAAACTGTAAAAAATATTCTACAAGTCCGCTAGGTTTCCCTGTGCGAAAATAACTTACTGTGTCCATGAGTTCCAGGGCCTTCGAAAAGAAGAACCACCAGACGACGTTGGCCATCTGCAAACAAGCAGAAAAAATTAAATAAGACTTCGATATTGACTCACATTTGCTTCTTATGCAAATTAGAATTTTGTGCTTTAAAATCTTAATCATTATCAATTATATAAGTATTACAGAACTGTATTTTCTATTTAGCCTGGATTCTTGCGAGGTTTCACAAAATCACAACACAATTGCAATTTCAGTTAGTCAATTTTTTTAAGAATGACCTAAAAAAAATTGACTAACTGTTTTAGCTGTTATTAGACAAATAAAATATTAAAATTCAATAACCATTCCCATTTTACAATGAAAGATATTCCATCCAAATGATTGAAACGCGATCGAGCAAAAATTATCAAAATGCAAACACAATTTCATTAATATAAGAGTACTGTCAAAGAGAACATTGCAAAATTGATCTTATAATGAAAAACTATATGTTTAAACCAAATATTATTTTTCTTAAGATCAAATTAGCGTGTCGTGTTTGTTTTGAGAATATTCGCTATTTTTGTGGAAGTGTTAAAAGAAATACTCACTCGAAGTGGCAACGCATCATTGCTGTAGTCGACTCGTTGACAAGTGTAGCTGTAACCCGACAGATAAGACGTGATGAGAAACTGAAAAAGATACCATAGAAAAATTAATTTTTAAACTAATCGCAACAATTCGACGCACACATAAAAAATACAGACAGGGCACAAATAAATAGGCCATATTTCGTTTTTTTATACAAACGACAATGCCCTATGATTGTGTATTTCAATTCCTTCCAGTTATTTAAAAACGTCCAAAACATTTGAACCGAAATCTGATACAAACAATTTTCATAGCCAGTTGTGATTATGGGATTTTATTTCTTGAACTGTTATTATCCTTCAATAATAATTCCAGAGTAACAATCTACACAAATATAATTGTACAGTGCACATATATTATGATAGCAGGATAATAATCGTTATTATTTTTATTTTAATGATTCTCCTCGAGGACTTCCCAAAAAATTGATATTTTCAATTCAGTTTAATTTATTTATCAACATATTTATTGATAGTAAGCGAAATTAAATAAAGTACATGTAGGGTAAAAAAAACTGGAACTAAAATTATATCGATATCACACAGGCAATGTACATGTCCAAATATATCAGATTATTACACCAAATAACGGACATAATAACATTGATGGAAGAAACGAGGAAAGTTTATCTCTCTGTCTAGACACGCTACAGGAAAAGTTGACGATGGTAAGTTACCAGATATATTTCAATCAAATAGCTAACATGTATCTGATAACCAAAAAAATATTGAATTATCTTTATCTCGAGATAACGTAATTTAATAAACATTAGGGGTTCGATGAGTCCTGTCCAACACGACTAAGCTTACGGATTACCTCCGGTCATAACTGCAATGTTGCAACCAGATGACCAGTACATTTACACTGTACATGTAAACATGTAGGTTGCGTGCTCGTCAATCATAAACAAAAAACATGTTTACGTAACAGACTTTCACAATGTAGCGTGTGCGCGGAAGAAGAAAAAAGTAAAGGGCGTATACATGTCCTGGAGGGATGTTATATATATCATCATCATCATCATCATCATCATCATCACAGGTTACGTGGAACACGCGAGCCTATTTAAATAACCTGTATAATTTGCATAACGCCATTCGCCCATCTAAATAGCTTTCACTCGGTTACACGGTGTAATGTTTTGTCATAAGACGTCGGCGGTTTTTACACTTTCTATTCAATTATCAATTGCATTTTTAATGTGTTGACCACAGCCAAATTCTTGATAATCTCCCTTTCGCTTCACAATCAAAAAATGGCGTCTCCACATCAAAAGCATGACGTCTTCGATTTCACGAGACATGTTTCAACATTTGAAATATCTCACCTCTTTGAACATGTAAATAGACAGGAAGACCAGGAACACGTTATAAGGCAGCAGAATGGATTTCAAACTCAGAGGTTTGTAATTCTCCATCATTTTCGGTCCTTTCTTGGTGAACCAGATGTAGGCAATGATAAGGGCCAGCACTGGAGTGGGGCTGGATATCAGAGGCCAGTGAACTGTTCTGGGATCTGTGAAAGACAAAAAAAAACAAATAAATTATAATATGAGAACTGACAAATCAGATAAAATTAAAAACATATTTTTCTTATTTATTGATAAATTCAAATTAAATCAATAACGCAACAGTATCTTCTGGATGCATCAGCCCCAATTTTATTGGGCCACCCAGAAAATTACCGTTTTGTGCACTCTCCATTCGGCACATTAATTCAACATGAACTATTTGTGCAATCCTTATGTGAATCATCTACTGTAATAAAATGATAACTTTTTAATTACTTTTGTTAAAGTGAGTTATTCAGATGAGTATTTTGAAAAACGTTAAAATGCGTAAATTGTCAATCATGGTATCAAGTTGCAGGTTTGTCATGTGACCAGTTTGTGAAAGTGGTCATTTGTGAGCCAAATGTAAAAAAGTATCATTCGTTTGAGTTTTAGAATTAACAAAGTTGCAGTCAGCATAACAAATAGTGAATTTGCTGAAAGAAATCATCGCCCGAAGTCAAGTACAGTGTACAACTGTCGACGAGACAACCAAGCAAACCAGATAACAGTTCCAACCAAGCACACCATACCACATACTATTACCGGAATAATATTTTCAATATAAAAATAAAATATCAATATTAAAAACCTTAAAATAATCAAATAGAAATTTTTTAAATGATTATTTTTCAATTTAACATAACAATTGTCAAAGCGTTAAATTAAATATAACAGTTACTTCACATTTAACGTTTGCGTTTATCGTGTAGACGTAAAATAGCCGGTTTATTTCATTGGTGGTTACTGTAAACCCAGGCAAAGCCGGGTAACCTTCTTGTACAAGTATAATCCAACAACTTGTTTGCTGAACAAAATGCCCATTGGTAGATAATGATTGGTCGACGCTAACGACAAAATGTTCCATCTCAATTGGTGGTTGTGCAAATAACAATTTTACTTGTGGTTGAATTGCAGCGCAAATAAGGTGATATTGCCAGTGGCCCAACTAGTTGAACCTTTCGTTTCAGGTTGTCATTAGCCGGACCGACTACTGTTCTGGTCAGCAATTTTGAACCCTTCCCCCATCTCAAATAAAGCTGTTCCACCTCAGACCGACTAAGAAAAAAGATTAGAACTTTGCCTAAACCACTAAACAATGCTGCAATGTAAGAATTATCTTTGTACATATTAAAGTGTAATTGATTATTACAAATTTAATACTGTAACACTTTGTCATTAATAATGTCAAGTTTTGGATCTAATTAGTGACGTTCTCTGTCCGATTGCAATGTGCGCCAGGCTTTATTCAAGTTCAACTCATGCGACATACTTGTAGCGATGACGCAGCATTGTGATTTTTAAAAGAAGCGTCCGTCAAAGGGGTCTCAGGGCCTCTTGCCCTGGCCCTGGGTCTGGGTATATCCCGAAAACAGGAAATGGTTTCCAAAAAGACATGAACTTCGCAAACAGACAAATTGCTATTGATTGGTCGCGTCACACGACAAAGGGCATTCGAAGGACGTGATTGATCCAAAAGTACAGTTCATCATCGGCGCTCCGGATTGGAGACCTGGATTGGAGCTCTACGATTATTATTATTGTTACGAGTGTGACAGGTCACGCAATGTGACTGTCACGAAAACGTCCAATCAACAGAGCACGTGTTGAACGTGCTTGTGTGTGATGTCACCGGAAAGAAACGGCGCCCGGATGTCGGTTATCGACACCGCAAAACAGCTGTTTACACGCGATCGATCATGGAGTTATTTGTTGCCACGCGCACGTTGCCTCACCGTCCACTTCCGGTTCTGTGCTATGATGGGAGAATTGAGGGCGCACGTTCAACTTCGACTGCCAATTACAAATTATACTCCCCCCTCCCCCGTGCATTACTTTTAGTAATACCATAAATTATTACTTTTAATTTTTAAAAAATCCTCTGTAAACTCCATGTACCGCTGTTTTCCGTTCTATCAACCGCGGTCGATCGTCATTCATTACAACTTAATGACCACCGTGATTGCCGGTTGTAAGGCCATGTTCGAAATCACATATCCAGCGATCTCGATAGACATCTATTTATAACAAAATTTGATTTTATTACTAGGACAAATAATATACAGTAATTGCTACAGTAGCAATCATAATTTCAGGCACACTATATTGTTATTTCGAAATGTGTGTTAGTAATATCCAGAAAATGACATTTTAAGTATCGATCAAAATCCTTGATACATAAATTGATAATAATGTTTTGAGAATATTACTCGTTCATGAATATCATGAAATAAGTTAACAATTTGGATACTGCACATTGAAATTCACATTTCATTACATATATTTGTATTTTTAAAAATTCACGATTAACATATTATATTTCTTTCTGTAAGATATATAAATAATAATCCTGAAAGTTTGTCCTTTACAAATGGTCAATCGGTCCACCAACTCAAAAGCCTCGTCGACCATTCAACATACATGTACATTATCGCAATCGATAAACAAACTAAAAGTGCAAATATAAATTGGTTGCACTTTTTGCATCAATTTCGAAAGCAAATTTTTCATCCACTTCCTCCAGTGACATCAACCTCAGTTAGAATTACTCGAGTTAACCAACATAGGGGAAGAGGTGTTTGAAGTGCACTGATCTTTGTGTTCCGTCCTCTATGCTTGATTGACCAATAGAACAATCGTAATGACGATCAGAACCTTCCGAACCAATGCCGCTGGGTTCATTATCGCGAGCGCCGAGATGAGTTCCGCTTGTTCAAACATTTCGTTTCGCTTTTGCTTAGCGAGAAGGTCAAGCGGAAAGTAATTCGCGCCTGACCACAGAAATTACAAGAAAAGAGCAGCTGAAAAAAATACTTTCTTTACGACCACATTCGGCGAGAGCATTTTTTATTTCTATTTTTAGATCAGGAAATGAATTCGTTGACAGCGAGTCAACAGTAAAATGGAAATTGATCCAAACACTAGTTCAAGCATGTTTCTCCATTGAAATTAGTTTGGGACAAATCCGCCAGGATCGCTTTCTTATGGCGCTTTGGTAGTACACGCGATTTTATCACCAGGGGCCACATTTTGGTCTTTCAAATTTGATTCTCAACATCAAATGACGTCATCTGCGCATGCGCACTATCCACAATTCCACTCGATCGATGGTTTTGAGGAAAAAGTGAATTTTCGTCATGAGTTTGACTGAAATATAAAGTTGAGGAATCAACTTCGATTTCTGGTCGCCTCAGAGTCCCCAATTTCAGTATTTGAGAATCACTGCACTCACGAAAAAGGCACAATCATGATTCAGCTGTTTCACTCAAATACAATTGGACTCATAGTTGCAAAAATCACATTCACTTACCTCGCTAAACTCAATCAGAATCCAGAAAACTCACAATTCTACTACATTTA
>JAQGBY010001852.1:0-26411 GCA_034698785.1 Mycogona germanica | reverse complement strand
ATTGTCTTAAACGACATTTCATCGAAAAATGAGACCACACATGTGTCATTTTTAAGATATCATTTTTAAGTGTGTAGTAGCGTGTCCCACTGACGTCCATTTGGCAGATGGGAAACATCATTTTTTCAATCCTGAATTAAAAACCTAGTCGCGGGGGCAATATGGCGGAACACGATCCGGGCTCTCCCAATTTTGATTCGATTATGATCCCGCGTCGACGTCATCGAGAGAAACGTGTTCGTCAGATTGCTCGGAGCGAATGCCTCGTCTATGACTGCTCGGCAGGCGTTGGCTGATTCGTCAAAAGAAACACTAAGTGGTTGGCACAATGGCGCACAAATTTTCAATAACCACCGCATCGAGTGAAGCTAATAATAATTTATTAGTGCCAACGCAGCCAGACGCGGACCCGCAAATTGAAATTGAACGCTGGCGACAAACACGACCCGTCGTCTCTTCAACCCCCGCTCCCTTTTCCACTCCTTCCCTCTATCCAGAAACCCCCCCCCCCGCACCACCTACTCCTTCCTAAGAAACCCCAAAGTTGTTTACATCAAAATATAACAAATTGGCCCAATACAAATGGAGATGTGCGCGCGAGGAGGGCGAATCGAAATGTTGTTGCCCAAGTTTGTCTGATTGGGCATTGTGAACGGAAAGTAGAGCTTGATTGGCAGCGAACAATCACAAAAATGAACGAACGAAAGTTGTAAATATTTCGAGTCATTTTTTAAGTCTTACAAAGTTCTAGTAAAAAATATCAAAAATAGATTTAGCCCATTTGGACAATGTGCGAGCGTCACCAGAAATGACCGTTAGGGGCGCATTCAGATTTGTCACGTTTGGCTAAATGAAAAAAATGTGATTTTGTTTTGGTCCAACTTGCAAACAGACGTTGCAAAAAATCTTCCATGGCTCGCGAGTATTGGGCCCAAACAAGATGACGGTTCCACGGAGCCAAGTATACATTTGATCGATCGTATAAAACCTCGTCTCTTACGAAGGTGAATGATCGAAGATCAGAATCCGAATGTGAGCAGAACGTCCCTCCACCTCCCTCATTCCTTTACCCTTAAAGGCAAACGCGTGGCAGAAAAGTGGTGAATGTGACCCTGTGTCCATGTCGGAAGGAGGGCTGGTGTTGTTGTTGGTGGTGGGTTAAAGCGCCTCCAGCTGCTGGTGGTCATGCGGCCTCAAAATAAATGTCCGGAAATCAATCAAAGACGTCAAAAGTGGCTCGCCCTGGCTCCTTGGCACACCGTATGGTATAATACCATTTCTTTTACGTTTCGTGACAAACGAGAGTGGGTGGATGGTTGTACGGGCCTCCGTCTCCTCCAGCCACCCGGCCTCGCAGCTCGCACATTGCCAAAAGCGCGAACCATTCATCAGGTCCGATGGGAAGACGTCACATTCCGGCGGATCCAGCAATGATCACCCCCACCCGCTCTCTTACCCCCCTCAGCCCTCTCGAGGTGAGATACAACCACGGGACAAGATTTATAGGAACTGTAGGAAAGACAAAATAAATATGAATAAGCAATTGATGATTACTATTCCCCGCCTCTCTTACTCTTTTTCAATCCAACAAACGAAAGCCGTTCCAACTACCACCATTGTCGCTGCCCCCGTCAGCGGGCAATCACGCACAACTGGCGTGCAATGCAGGATAAACTGTGACAGTGGACGCCATTGAGTCAGAAATGAGCGACGCATTTGTATTCAATTTTTAATTTAGCGAATTGGAAATTCAAAAATATTCAAAACCGTTCGAATAAAACACAATCTACTCAAATAAATGTATTAGTCTAGATAAAAAAATGAATTTCTTAGCTAAAATAAGATACCTAATATGTTAATATTTTTTTTCAAAGAACTAAAGTCAAGCGCCCTACTGGCGTTCTGTACCCCTCATGGTGTTTATGCACTAATAATACTAAATAGTACAATTGCCCTCGTCGGTGTGACATTTTAGAGCGAAATGAGCCAAGATAAGTTTGATGAGGAGCTCTCAGTTGTGAACCAGCCTGGTGAGAAACTCGATTCAGTCATGCATCTGTTGTTCTCCTCGGTCCTCCCCCAAACCACTCTACATCAGCCGTCCTCCTCCATCAAAACGGTGGCCAGCAAAAGCCATCATCATCACCCATTAATATTTCCTTCAAAAGCCAACCTTCGCCAAGCCTCACGTCCCATGGTCGCCACCTCCTGAACGCAGTCTCCACTCCCCCTTCCCCCCTATAAGGGAGATATGACGCCTGGTCTTTTGCTTGTGCTGGAAGGAGAACGTCATTTGCATAGGCTGAGCTCACCTCCATCGATGCGCATCCGTGAATGGAGAAAACATTTCGGTAATGGAATGGAAAAAAACACACACATCCATTTGAATAAAATAGGAGCGATGGGGTTTCTGTTGCTTCCACGTAGACGCTCGGCAGGGGACGGCTGCGGACGTTAGACAATTTGTTTCTCACAACAACGCCCGCTGACAGATAGCAAAATACTCAACATGTTCCCGGGACACCACATTTGTCGAATTGCGAACCACCACCAACGAAACATTGCCCAACTGCTGCTGCTGCTGATGCTGCTGTCAGGAGAAAAACATTGTTCCTCGACCATCCAACTGCAGATGTTATTTGTATGGGATGACTTCAACCCGAAAGAGTGGTTCTTCCAGATCGTGGAGAGAAGCTGGCACTGGGGATCGAACCCAGAACACCGACGACCAACTGAGTTGCGTCGGATCGTACTATAGAATAAATAGTTCAGATAGGATTTTCTCAACGTCACAATTACACAATTTCACAAAAAAAACAAATAGCGCGGTGCCACCGTGACCACATCCAGTTCCAGTTCCACCTCCCATTATGACATGAGCTCCCCTTCCTAATTTCTGCGCCATAATTTGTCTCTGTCAATCAGTTGGCGCTCGCGTCGAGGCATAAATCCCCGGCTCTGGTTTGGCACACGTCACTCGTGAATCTGATAAACACCTTTTTAATGGCGCCTCCACCATCAGCACCACCAACACCAAAATGACTCGTGTGTGGACGGGGGATGGGGGGGGGGGATTACATAATCTCTCTCCCAACCCTTTTGGCTCCGGCTAATCACCCCCACACCCTTAGTCACCCCTCCACCCCCATCGAGTTCATTAGTATTCCAGCAACGTGTACGATTGTGGCGATGACGCCACTGAGCGACCGGCGCGCCACCTGGCTGCGGAATGGCACGTCGACGCACCATGTTCGATCCTGGACTTCCACAACACGTTCCACACACCGACATCCGGTTCCAAGCGGAATCAGGGCACATCATTCATTAATCTTCGAATATCCGAGTACATCTTGCGCACTTTTAAAAGTATAAAAGTTTCTAATAAAATAGTAGTTGTGGCCGGGATAGTTTCCCCGAGCATTTTGACAGCGGACACGTTCAATTGGAAAACCTCGACCCAATCATGAAAACTCCTTTTTTCCCCACTCGCAGTCCCCAAGACCATTGCAGTCGCTCAACTTCCCCTTTCCCCCAAAGTCAACCGTAACATTCCCCCCAACCCCTTCTCCTTCTCCCGGAGGAGTAGCGGAAGGGACACGAAGGGACACGGGACAAAAGAAATGGAGAAGACGACAGTTCGCAATCCGTAGGAATCGATCTGTTGGCCAACGGATCGAATGACGAGGGGGGGAGGGGGTGGTTGAGACGCCCACTTCAGTCCCGAGGTAATTTCCACTCTAAATTTTCAATTACGTTCAATTTGAGCTCTCCAGTCAGTCGACCGGTCGCGCATGCCACTAATCAACGGACGGGAATCAACCACGGATCGGAGGAGGGAAAAAAAATCCATGAGGTTGAATATGCAATAGTGGCTGACCAGGTCTGGACCTTGAATAGCGAATATTGTCAGCCTATGAGGAAAGCAAACGCGCATGAGGACGGAGAAAACGCCCTAAAACACATCAAAAACACCCCAAGATAAGTGTATTTGAGCGTTTGATCAACACTATTCGAAGTACTCAGGGATCGAACAAGCGAGAGTCAGCGTTGGGATTTGAACCCGGGACACCGTCTCGTGTTACTGAGCCAGTTGAGCTTGCTGAGGGGTCGTGCAGCAGGAAGCAGTGATTCATCATTCGGGATTACAATTTCCAGGAATCTTCGTAGGAATGTCAAGGTGTCAAACAGAAATCAGTCCAGCTTTTGTTTTTATATTGTCTACGGATTCATTCTTTGTTATATCTCGTTGATTCTTTTAAATTGAGAATATTGCATCGGAACATCCTGACATCCGAATTGGACCAATTTTCTTTCTTCACGAACGACGCGTTGACGGAAATGACTTTCCACCCCCCTAAATCCCCCTCATCCACGTTACAAACCATAACGTGCCAAGGTGACTCCATATTAAGGTGGAGTCAACGGGGGGAAAGGTTGGGGGGGGGGTTGAGAGAACACAGAGGGGATGCATAAATTTCCATCCACCCACTGGCCCCTGCACCCCCTCCCGTCGAGCGAGTCACCGATGTTGGCGCTCGAGGTGGGCGAGGAGGATGAGTCACAACTAGACATCTCGCCGGGGATAAGGGGGTGGCTTTTTTAGGGGGTTCTTCACCTCCGCAACTCGATCCACGCTCCACGACAGCTACACTCTTGTCCGAACACTATTTCCGGATGGTCAAGTAAGGCGAATAACGAGACGTCCAATAAACTATGAACACTGGGAGTTAGTTCCTTTCAAAATAGACAAGAAGATAATTTGGTCCTTGCCTCGCTTTTTTAAATTAAAATTATTTTTCTCTCACTTAGTTTAGAAATTTTAGTTCGTAACATGTAGCATGTAATTCATTTCATCTCGTTGATTTTTCAACAGGAAATATTTCTCGGCACTCAATCGAATCCAATCCACAACCGCTATAATGTATTGTTGTGACATGAAAAAAGAGAAACGAGAAGGGATAAGGGGTAGTTTAGGGAGGAGTTGGGGGGAGTTGATCCAATTAAACCGTGACCATTTCTGCTGGAGGCCACCAACATCGGTGGACGGACATCACTTACGTTTAAACGGCTCGTTCGGACGAGACGAGGATTTTAGGCGGAGTTACAGACACCGTGTGGTCAGTGGGGGGGTTGTGATCGGAGTTGGCCATGGCCAGGAGTGACACACACGATGGGTGGATGTGGGAGGGGGAAGGAGACACCACCCCCTAAAGCGAGGGTGGGATGACATAGCCGAGAGCCAGCGTCAGTTTCAATTTGACCGCGGCCTCGTCACACACCTTGTTACAAGAATTACTGTGCGGGTCCCGATTCGAACGAGTCCAGCCTCCCTTCCGACGTCACCGCTGACGTCATCGCATCGACGACAAGCGGTGGAGGACGGGCAAACATGTACACAAAAAATAGGAACACATAACAACGTTTTTTGATTCCGGGATTATTCCGACGACGATCTCAACCACGAACACCAAATACGTTTAGTAGAGTGGAGTAACACCCGATGAGTCCGTTACAATCGTCTAACAAATAAATTAGTCGCTGAAACTAAAGTTTAATTTTAATCCCGTGGTACTGCTTAAGCACCATGAAGGGTAGAGAACGCCTGTAGTGCGGTTGACTACCGTTGATTGAAAAAACAATTCGGGATAGTATCATGAATGGAGTTTCGATGTTATTTTTTTTAAATTTCGCAACCAACCCCAATTCCCTAATCTCCACGAAGCCCAATTGAAGCGAGCGAGCGAGCGACCGAGAACTAAACGTATTCATGATTGCGTTCGTCCGTGTGCGTGTCCATTGCGACATGAGCGGCCAGCATGACACATTCCAATTACGGATCGTCCCAGCGGGAAAATCCTCCATCCTCCCTCCTCCCACACCCCACCCCCACCTCCGCCCCCAAACATGGCTAGAGTACAATTATTGTCGCGCCCAATGCACACGTCAAGGTAGGGATAGGGGAGGGGAAAGGACAGTCATGCTCTTTTGGTTGGAGGATGACGTCACACGGGCGACTGCACCTTCCGGTATCACGGAGCATGCGCGGAACGAGCCACGACGAACGCGATCACACAGGAAGCGAAAGCATGTAGTGGCCGAGTGTCTCTCCAAAATCCATGGATCGACTTGAGCACAACTTGAGCCTTTTCTCTTCTAATAGAATTGAATTCCACGAATATCAGAACATTTAAATAGCATCCTAGGGAATAAGTACAGTCTGTCTATCCGTAAGTGGAAACTTTACCGCGATTGGAAACAATTGTCTCCGCTAGTGACGTCAGTCTTCACCATTCGTCCAGTCCACCCACTACATTAGCCGCACGAGCGTCGAGTTGGCCGCGGTGGATGGCCACTATCGGAGACAAATCTAAAACGGAAGTTATAAATGGCAGTCCTTCCGGTGCCGATTCGCTCGAAACATAGCCATTATATATAGTCTCGGCGTCCGTAATAGGCGGACAAATCCGAGCCGTGTCAAAAGTTATTTATTTGCTGATAAGACGACTTTTCCGGACGATTGGCCAAATGCTGAGGGAAGGAGGAAGGCGACCAACAGCCGCTAACCCATTAACATTTCCTAATACGGAATCGTTAAAATAACAGACGACGAAACGAAGACGCTGCAAAGACATTCACAAATATGCTTTCACGAGTGTTACCTTATTTGGGTACCTTCACATGTATAGATTTATTAAAAAGAAAAATTCAAAATTGCATCCTCCTCTATCAGCTTTTGTTTCATTAACAAAATTGAAAATAAATTGTGTATGAGAAGTCGCTGCGCCCCCGTTCCATGCACCTAATGACGTCACCAGTCCTCGGCAGAAAAGCATGGAAAATTCGATCGATGTCCCAACGCGTGTCTCGCAGCCATCGAAGTAATAATAATATTTAAAAAGTCCCTCCGGCCACATGGCCCGCTTCCAGCACAGTCGCCTAGGCAATTAAATCAAATGAAGGAAGGCTCTCTCTCTCCAGTACTTTCCCAGCACTTCCCAGCACCATTTTTACTTTCCGAATTAGTCGATTAGTTGGGGCCGTCCCGTCCCGGACGCGCACGCTCTTCCAGGGCAGCTCTGGCGATAAGGACAAGAGCGATAGATAGGATGATGGCCAACGTCACCTATACTACACTGTACTTCCCAACCCCCCCCCCCCTCAAAATGTCATTGGCAATAAGTTGCTGGCGTCCCGCAGGCAAATAACCATTTTGCTTCAATTAATAGTGAGTGAAGGGGAGGGGGGGGGGGGCGGTCGCCTCACGCCTTCCTCCTCAAAACCCCCTCAATCCCTCACTCTCCAGGGCGACGATGAAATCAAATCGAGGTGTTTGTCATAACCGGCAATAACACTTCTAAAAAATTACCCGTCGGCCATCGGCTGATATGGAGAAGGAGGTGCCGCGGGGCGGACATTATGCAAATGCCAAATATGCAAAATAATGGGAGCGGGGAGAATTGAGAAAAGAGAGGGAGAAGGGACGGTCCGATATACGCGCGTACACAAACTCAAAATGTTCGTCACACTCGCTTCTGGCTAAGGCCTGACCGTGGTCTTCAATACCGAGTCTCGCCCCACCAACGAACCCTTTTAAGCCGAGCTAACCGAACTGACCTTCGAACCCTAGACAACCAGCAAGGACATCTCCAGTTGTTGTTGCCGCTTCAGTTTGACCGCGATAGAAGATTAAAGATACGTTCCTCTACTCTCGCGCTTCTCTGAAAGTTATAGAATTACATCATTATCCGCATTAATCTTAATAAAGCAGGCAAAACACAGGTACAGGTTGGCAAGAAAAATGAATAGTTTGAGGAAACAACTGGGAGAAGAGAAAGCAGCATTTGTGGTGTGATAGGGAACAGGTCTTCTCTTAACCAAACCACAACCCTCTCTCTCCACGCATTCCACCGATCATAATCGCGTTTTCCCTCCCATATTTACCGCCAGGAACACCCTCCCCCTCCTCCTCCCCCTCCTCCCCGTGACACCATCATCACTAACACCACCATGTCTGTCCAATGATCACACTTTTCTGCATATCAATGAGGTTTTTGTTCAGTTATGCGTACGCACACATTAAGGGTGGCGGCGATGAGTCACACACCTCCCCCCTCCCCTCTTAAACCACTCACGGACAAAGTGCATCTGTGATTCTAGTTTAGAATGCCTCAGGTGTATAAGGCACCGCGATTCACTCGCGATTGGGTCGTTTCAGCATATCGGCACCGGCCAACTACCCCCCCCCCCCCCCACATATGCTCGGTCGTCACTGCACACGACATGGAACCAATTCCACGCTTTTTGAATTTTTATTCCTGGTCTCGGGACAATGGAATTGAGGCGAACGTTGGTTCCAGGATAGGAGTGGATCGGAGACGGAAGAAATGGCAACATCCCGTAAGCAACGATGGATATAAAGAAAAATCCAGTTCTGAGGCAGCCGGGATTCGAATGCAGTCATCCCCAATCAGATATCCACTGTTCGAATCCGAACAACTGCGAAATTTAAAGTATCTCAATAATATAAATGTGACCATTCACCCCTTTCCAGAAAATGCATTCAGTCAAGGCTCCATCAGCAAAAATATGCGAGACGAGGTCAAAGGTTTCGACGATGCGGCCCCCGCCTTCGCCCGCCGCACCGGGGGGCCGCATTCCAGAGCACGTAACATGACCTAACTCCCCTTCACCTCCCCCCCCCCCGGCCTCGGTGGCGCCGCGCTTGAGAGACGGAGCTCGACGGAAGAATCCGGCGAAACCAACGAGAGCGTGAAATTACTCATTTTGGGCGAACACGTGCTGCTAGCATCTCTCACCTGATTGGAGGATGGGGTTTTTGGCAGGAGGTGGATGTGAGGGTGGCGCGCGCGAGAGACGAACGGTAAACGAGCGAGGGAGGGGAGAGGTGTCGTCACGGCCAGGGGAACACGTTGGGGCTGCAGGATGAGTCAGGACGAAGGTGAGGGGGGAAGGGTAAGGGGGTTGCCCGACTCAGTGAATGACACCACGGATTGAGGCCAGATTACGGTTGCAGCTGGAATTTCATCTGGCCCAGACTGGAGCGCAGACACGCGCCAACTGTGACGTGCTTTTCTGGGGCTTATTTTGCTCGAATGGAGTGTGTGTTGGAATCAGACTCGTTCTTCTTCCACCTTACACCCCCTTTCCACCCCTCTCCTCATCTCCCCTCCCCTATACACTCATGCGCCTAGACTTTTACGAGCACAGGCTCATCGTAAAAGAATCGAGACGGTGGTGACGACGACGACGACCAGGTTTCTCATCTAAAATAAATAGCACATTTACGAATTTGGTTAGATCGACAAAAATTAAGAAAGAACCAATCTGAAACATTGAAATTGGAACTTCAATTGAATATTTTAAATAAGACGTTTGATCATCTTGCCGGGAGGAGTCGCTCACCTATCATTAAGGTGATTAGATTTAGCAAATAAATTCACTATACAAGTGAAACGCGATATCCACCGCCATCAGCAAGCAAAATAAAGGATTATAACAATTAATCGACGAGTCTCACCCGTCACCAGTTACACCTGCTCTGAACTGGTCTTCCTACTCGCGAGTGCCTATTGCAATTGCAGGATCATTTCAGCGTCATTCTAATACCAATATATTTTACCATGAATGTCGTTCCGCAACAGGATATAGTCAACTCGATCGAATTGCCCAAGTGATCCATCCATGTGTTAAATTTATAAAATGGTCGCCTAGGCCGAAACTAGACTAACCAATAAGTGATTTGTGCAACCCAGAAAGAAAAAGAACATCTCGGGCGTCTCGACTCTGAGAATAACTAGAAGTTGGTTTGATTGGGGGGGAGGGGCTGGGGAGTGACAATGGTCTCCTCTTCTAATCTATTCCGCCGGTGAGTCACGAACACCTTTTGGTTCGAGTGCGCAATTGCACCCCATCTCCTGGGCCAGAGAAAGAGAGAGAGAGAGATGTCGTCGCTGGTGATGGCGCTTCGGGGGATTGGACGTCGATCCATCTTGATGGAAAGTTGTGATGCGGGGGATTGAAGGTGGGGGAGGGGGCGTTCACCTTGCACGTCCCATTGCGGTGAAGTCGAGCACAAAAGCAAAGAGGGGGCGGGGGGAGGAGGAGGAATATCGACAGGCGACATCCAGTCATCGAGCGAAGAGGAGCACCGAGAGCGGGGCGGGAGGCGAGTGGGAGGGGGATTTGAGAAGTCAATCTCCTCCCACCAACAAAATGGATCATTTCATTTTTAAGAAAACACGACAGGATTGAACAATAAAATTCAATTCCTCACTATCTTCTGGTCTGGCGCTTACAAATAAATCCGTTTTCTAAAATTAATTTCATTTTTCTAATAAAAATTAAAAACAATCCCGGCATTTCATCGTCAAACACGAGTAAACTATGAAAAAAAAACGAACTAATGTAATTTCGGATTTATTTATATTTTCATGATATTCCTAATGATACAGAGTATACCAGCATGCCAACAGCATCTCTGGTAACGTTACCAGTTTGATCGCTCTCTGGTATCTTGGTTTCAAGGTTTGTTTTCTTATTTGCGGCTATAGGATGAGGTGTACTGCGGTACAGCATCAGGGGGAGCTTTTTGAAAGTTGGAGCGGAATTGGATTTGGTTTCCAGCAGCTTTTACTTCACGATTGGAGCTTTTAGGGTCAAATGTTGGAATCAGTACAGCTCTGTATAGCTTCCACCGTAAATATATAACAGTATAAATATAATAGTACATATGTAAATAGGAACTGAGTGAATCGACGTTGAACCACACGCCTTTCGAATTTTCTTTCGTTCCGGTTTATTCTTTTTTATCACAACAACGGGGTTTGTTTGTTTGTTTTGCTTTGACGCACTTTTTGTTAGCTAGCCCAAAACTGGTACGTTTGAAGATTTGAAGGATAAATATAAAAAATACGTTTCGTTACGTTTGTTTTGAACTGTCGACGTTTTGGGTATCAATTAGAAGAAAAAAATTAATTGAACGGCAGGATGTAGGTTTCTGAAAATCAATTGGCCGGTTAATTAAAAAAACTTAAAAACTATATTCACATTTGTTTCTAATAATTGGCATCTATTTTAAAACGGGTGGAGTGTGGACGAACGAAGTCACGATTGGCGAATAGTTTAGAAGAAACGTTCTCATAAATGTAATTCCTGGATACAGGTGAGCATGTTCCACTCTCAAATACATAACTGTAGTGCTGATAAAGTACCGAGTAGTGAGTGATAAGGAAGGTCCTCTACTCGAACTACACTTCGATACAGTTGAAATAACAAAAATAAAAACTCGGTTTCTGTTTGATTCACTAGTCGTCATTGATATCATATTTATGATTTACATTTCGTACAACACAAAATAAATCGATCCAACCAGATAATGTCAGCTCACCCGACAATCGAAATTGGCCAGCACACAGCACCAGAAGCCAAACCAAGACGGACGAAAATGAAGGGGTGAAGGGTTGAAGGGGTGACGACCTATCCGATTTCCATCGATTAGTCATCCTATAAAATCCGAAAGAGGGTGGGGGAATGACGTGAACCTAGGTGAGCGAGTCGCAGCTTAGAAGGAGGGAAAGGAAATGAAGGATCCTGCGTCGGAATGGGCTCGGATTTGGTGGTGGTGGTGACTCGTCCATGGGCACGGAGGATGACGACTGGAGGTGGTGCGTCTCATCTACTCGCTTCACAATTCATCAACGTATAAATGACGCTGGGTGGAGGAGAGAGAGAGGGATTCCCCAGCGCTGTCGTCCTTGGCAAATCCAACACTCTCCTAGATTCCGTCACTCGACCCACCCCTCATCCATACCGCCCACTGTTTGAATCACGCGGCGCACCAGAGAGAGAAGGGGGACCTCCTAAATCCACCCAAAGAGAGAGGGGGGAGGGCGTCAATTCAGGTTTGATCGAGATATGAGAGAGAAAAATGAGACGCATCACCTTATCCCCAACTACACGAAGAGGAGGGCTTCCTCTCACGAACACTATACTCTATAATGGAATGAAGGTGAATGGAGGTGGTGGTGGTGATGATGGGGGTGGGGGTAGTGTTGGCCATCGTGGCTCAGCACAAAGGAATGCGAAAAGGGGTTTCTACGATTACCTCCCCCATACCTACTCCCATCCCTTTAGAGGTCCCAGACTGGCCTCAGTATTGAGCTCAGGTTGAATTAGTCATCCAGGCGGATGAGGAGAGGAGAGCGAGGATAAGGAGATGAGGGAATGCTAGACGGAATTCTCTTTTCTGGAACTATGCGTCCGGATCCCATTCCGATACGGGACGAGAATTCTTTAACAAACTGTTCGCTGCATTCATTCATTGAACCGAGAGCGGAGTGACGAGTAACGAGTCGCTTTTAATTGTGATTAAAAATGTGATGTGAGCTCAGGTTGGTCCACCCTCATCCATTTCATCTCTTCATCGTTGCGCGCCATTTGACACATTGTACGCACGTCTACACGGCAGTCCACACTTTATCGAGCAGTGTCGCGTTACATTTTTTAAAAAATAATATAAATTGGATAAGAGAAAAAAAAGGCAAATGCGAATTGAAATAGAGCAAACAACGAGTTTTGAATTTTTAAGGCAAGCCACCAGTCCCATCCCCGACTCCTCTGATCCATCTTGTCGAACATTTTAAACTATACTTTCCGAAAACCACAGCACTGCAATTAACACATTTACGAATCCGCTATAACGCGCCAACATTGAGTAATCGTAGCGCCGCACGTGCTGACGTCAACTGTCCCGACTAGGCGCACGCGCGACCATCAATCTGCGGGGTGGGTGGAGTGGGGGCGCGTCGAGCCAACGAACGTCGGAGCGTGGAAGAGACAGGGACGCCGCCGGCGGAGATCATCCTCGCTGACAAATTACGCGCGAATGTTTATTTATTCGTTGTGCGCGAGTGGCATTGCCCCCACCCCCGCCCCCAAACCAACATTTATCTTTTGGAAGATGCGTTTGTGCGCCCCCAAAAATGCCTCTCTCTCCTTCGGCTCTTGGCGTGTGCGTGGATCGGGCGTGACTGTCTACACTGTGTGGCACACCACCCGAAACATTAAATATTTACTGTCGTCAACCCGCACGAACCCGTCCATATCCCTCCCCCCACAAACCCCCCTTACTCCAAACCCACACGAGATGCCAGAAGGAGAGCGACCGACACAAGAAGTAAAAACGATGGTTCGAGAGAAATAAAGGCCAGGGTGCAAACAAACTGACAGTTGATGATGACACACGGTAGCTCGCGTGGACTAGATAAGAGCTATTCACGGGACCGAACACTCGTCTACATTCCCAACAATCATCACGATACTACTCGAACGAACAACAATACATTTGAAACACAGAGAAACTAATAAATGCACTGATAAAAAACACTTGCCTACACGTGACACGCATGACAAATTCCTGTTTCAATATCCGTAATTTATAAAAAATAAAATTGATTAGCAATTATTTTTAAATCCTCCAAAGACGAAACGTTAAATTTGCAAAATAATAAACAATGATTTCTTTAAAAAATCTAATGCATTCAAACAATTTTGGTACTTCCAGCCTGTGATTTGAGAGCTCAACAACGGCGTAACGCAGCGCCAATAAATGTGCACTGGATGCATCGGCGCAAATTCTAAAGTCATTGCAACTTATTTCAGGTTTTTGGGTTGTTACGTTCATCAGTCAAAAATATCACGAGGCGTGTGAACACCGGGACGAGTTACGATGCTTCAATTGACAATGTGTGTCCACAGGTAAACCACACGTAATCTAATTAAAATAAGCAGGACTCAGTTGAATTCGCGATCGTTGGGAAGAAATGGTATGAAAAGCCCCCCACGCCACAACGCACTTCGATTTCGTAAGAGATGAGATGTAACGAGTTTTTAATGGAGAAAAGCGAAGTCAGGTTGTGTGGACACGCAACAGCCTAGTCAAGACTCGTTCGTCGACAGCATATGTTGTTAGCCAGCTGCGGCATTCGGAAGCGCAAACTTTTTCTTGACGCCCCCCACCTCATAGACTCCCGCAGAAAGAGATAAAAGGAGAAATCGATAGATACGGAGAAGAAGAAGAAGGAGGTGGTATGGGGGATGTAAGGGGTTAGGGGAAGGAAGGGGAGGTGACATCGGCTCGTCTCGGAAAGACAACCATTTTGAACTTCATCGTCGCTCCCTTAATGTCCTAATAAACAAGTGGGCGCTCACCGGGCGCTTACGACCGACAAACGACCGAAAAACAGCCGGCACCAGTTGATGGCTGAGATGGCGCTGTTGTCGGCCACCACGTGTCGCTATCGGCGGAGGAGCTGGCAGGAGGCGGAAGCGTGGACAACCGTCAACGCTCGTTTTGTTGGTGGCGTTCCAGCCCACGCAGCTGCCGATGATGTGACGAGTCAACGTGTTTCCGTTTTCATTTTTGGCGAGAATGACTTCGGGGGGGGGGGCGGACTGCCATTCCAGTAGATCGCAGCCTCACGCCGCCTAAAGTGCAGCGAGCGCCCGCACCGAAGCTGCTAGTAGTAGACGCGGGTACTTGGATGGCGCATGCGCGGAGGCGGTGCGGGGAATAGGAGAAACGAGGCGGGCGGCAACAATGAGAATGTTAACGGGTTCCGCCAAATGGTCCGTCGCGTCATCAATCAAGCGCCGCGCGAATCTCGCCTACATAATTGATCGCAATTAAACGCCTCCACTATCTTCTTGTCGGTCGACTCCTATCAGGCGTTTGGGGGCCCCCACGTTCGACTCGTCCTCGCTCTCTACACTTACGCACATCACTGAATCGCTTTCTTCTACTTCTTTTTCTTCGTCTTCTTCTTCGACGTTTCACTCGTTTGGCGCGAGCAGCAGCCGGAGCAACCATTTATAGCGAGATGGCGACCGAAGATAAGAAGAAGCTGACGTCTCCTTAACCCCGGCTAAATTTAGCCAAATCCACGCCACTCATTACCGCGTTATAATTAAGGGGGAGGATCATGTTTTTGGCGTCTTAGACCGTCGCCATTCTTAGGGGGATTCGAGACGGTGGGACCACACGCCAGATAGGCGTGATCAATGGTGAAAGAGAAATTGATCAGAGATAAAGAATTGAGGCGACCACCACGAAACGATCATTTTCTCATTGACACGCTTTCACCTCATCTACATTCATTTGAATACGAGTAGCGCATTTTGTTTCGATGTCTACACGCACAGAGTGTGCTCGGTCAGTACAATAAGGATAGAAATTGTTAATCCTGTTTGTCACCCTGTAGAAGATGTCCCGTCGCAGTTGTAATAAATGGAACACATAGTTCGGGAGAGATAAGAAAAAGAAACGAGTGAAATGGTGATGGCGGCGCTGATGTCGGTTCAACGCCAAATTCATTTCAATTAATCTGGAAACTGGGTTCGGCGCCGCATTTTTATCTCTCTCGATGCGCTCACGATTGATCCAATTAAACGGAAGTCCTCTCCGCACTCTCTCTCTTTCTCTCTTTCACCACCAGAGCGCCTCCTTCCAGTTTTTGTGGCGGCGTGGGGGAGCCCTCCTCCTCCTCCTCCCTACTCTTTGCCACTCCACACTCTTTTTCTTTTTTAAATTCGGCACCGCAAACACATAGGATACGGTTGAGATCGTCCTCCAATCGAGCGCCAATCGAACGCCGTCGTTTCCGTCCTCTCGACCACCCCACTGTAACAATTCCCTCATCATCCATGTCCACTGGCCGCGCCCATGCAGCCAGCATTCACCCGAACCGGGATTTGATCCATTGCATATCAATCAGAACACAATCCGAATTCCAGAAACTCATTTTCTATTTAATTCGAGCCCCAGATCCTGTCTAAAAAGATTCGAGCGTTTAACCTCTCGGGCGTATCGATCTGTGTTCTTTTTTTCGCACCGGCGTAATAGCCGCATCAGACCGATCGATCGATCGCGGATGATGCGGTGAGAAAGACGGTAACATAAAAATAAAATGGGTGTGAGGTGGGGTAAAATGATGATGGCGTCGCCAGGACTGAATTTGGAGCGATTAGTTGAGGCGGCGCCAAATACATCGTCGCATCATTCTGCAAGAACGGGTTGCGCCACACGTGGAATCCACCGCACTCAAACTCTGCATTGAAGATTGCGGAAAGAATTTATCGAAAACAAGATTTCCAATTTATTCAGATCCATAGAACGCAAATTGCGTGTGGAAAGTGCGACCCCACGACCCCTAGGTACGTGGCTCAGTTAGACGAGAAACCGACTGAGAGAGGTGCCAAGGGTCCGGGGTTCGATTCCTGGCGTGAGTTCTCTGATCTATTGGAACCCAGAGGATGGAGGTGCCCTCCTTTGGCGAAGAAGAAATATTTCATTTATGATCTATCGCCTCCCGATGATTCGTTCTTTCGCCAATTTCCAATTTAAAAGACTGGACATTGGAGTAGGCGCAGTGGTTTAGCCCACTGCCGCGAAACACATTCGTCCGATTGTTTGCCTGGATGTTGTGAAATGGCGCTCGCCCACAGCGACTGTTGTGTATGTGTATGTGTGGGGAGGGGGGGGGGGGAGAAAGAGAGAGAGTAAATTTCGTTTTTTCTTCTTCTTCTTGAGGGTTCATTGGGGCGAGACGGAGAGGCATTAGCAGTAGAAGGCCATCAATTAGATGGGGACAAAGAGCGAACCAATTAGCGGCGAGACTCGGCTAACAGTGAAAAACGCAAATTCATTAAGCTTAGTTGGAGAGTCGTCGAGGGTCGAGACGCCCCCACACTTACTCTGTATTTGGCCGACGAATGCTGTTCTGAATGCCCTGGATCCAACACTCTCACTCAGGCAGCCGTCGACTGATCAATTGATCATTCCACTAGAATCTATCGGCAATTAGCAGCGGCGGGGACAATGCCAACCACCCACCGCATTACTCAATTCAAACAGACATTAGCGAAGAGAAGAGTGTGACATTCCAATGATAACAAATATTCTGAAGACAATGACAATTGACGTGTTACGTCAACCTGATCGGGTGATTGGAATCAGCTACTTGCTGTAACAATATTCAATTCGCGGATCTCATCTATAAAAATTTACTTTCAAGTTTTGTCGCGACCAACTTGACCGGGGCCATAAGGTTTGCCATGTAGTAGTACTCTGTGATGTTTCAAATGAGAAAATGCAATTGCGAGGCGGCAGGCGGAGGAAGGAGCTTCCCCGCAACGCACGCTCCATGGCCGCATGAGCAGCGCCCTCTAGTGTCGCCTTCGCCAATCTCAATCCGCCGTAAAAGAGGCGTGTCGATGGCCACGATAGGCATCACCATTGCGGTAGTAGACGCCAATGAGACCGAGATGGAGCGGCAACCGGGCGGCCCCACTTAACATTCACCCTTCTAAACTTAAAAGAAAAAATTTAGTTCGCCGGTTTTTCCGCCTCAAAGAAGGCGACGAGCTCATTTAGTATCGCCTTTTTCTTGCTTTGCTTCCTTTCAGCGAATACGCTTCGAAATTTCAAATATTAAAACAATTACTATAAAAACTATTGAACCAAGACAATAACATACAAACTGTCAATTGACGGCAGTTTTGAAACACCCCGTGTTCTTAATTGTGTACATTTCCTGTGTAGACGCCGAGTAATCGAAATATTTATCAGTGTATTGGGGTAGGATTGGAGACTCGCATCACCGAGTGAATTGAAAAACCTAATAATCGTCATTAATTAAAAAATACTCCAAAGACGGACTAATAGAGCACTGAAGCGTGGGTGAGGTTGCGGCCCAGCACGATCCCCCCGGAGCCCAACCCCCGTCCACTCCGCCACCCCGATTAAGCGGAGCAGCGCGCGCGAACCGCCACCGACACCACCGACACCACCGACACCACCGATGCCGCCGCCGCCTGGAACCCCTCCCCTCCCCCCGCCAGCAACACGCGCGCGCACCCACACCCACACGCACATGAGTCCGGCACGAGCGAGAGCGCGCGCGCGCGCGTGTGTGTGTAGCGGGCGATCAACAGCTGCGCGTGCCCGAGCACAGCGAGCGAGTGCGCGCGCGTGTTGTGCTATTCCGTCCGCACGTGAGAGCTGCAAGTGGCGCGGGCGCGGCATTCCGAAACTCCGCCTCGAGTCAGTCGAACACGGCGAGCGAACTCTCTCTCTCTCTCTCTCTCTCCGGGCCACCACCACCATTACCACCACCACCAGCCCCGATGTGACGTCAGTGCCGGCACGCGACGATACTGCAACAGGGCGCTCCGCGGCACGCGCACCTCTGCCGGCACCAGCACGTGCACCAGCAGCCACTACCACCGCCACCACCACCAGCGAAACAGCTGATCGTCCGCCAGCCGCCCCACCTCCGGATCCGGGGTGCTTTTGATGTGATGCGTGGCGCGAACAAATAACGTCACTTCTCTCGTCTTCTATTTTTTCAATAAGGATGTCGGATGCCGTGAGCTCGGCTTAAACGAGCGCTAATATCACTACAGGCGTCTCTTCTCGCCGCCAGCCGCCAGCCTCCGGCGCCGTTTAGCCGCCGCCAATATAGGTCTATCTATACCGGAGAATAAGAGAGACGAGTGTGTGTTGTGGAAAAAGCAATTTGGGGCGGCCGTTAGCTCTCTCGCCTGGCCCCGGCGCATTGTTTTTCGGTCAACAGGAGACACGCGGCGGAGGCGGCCCCAGTAATTGAATTTGCTCGGCGCCGTCGTTTTGATAAACACACACACCCACGACGTCCACACTCCCCCACCCACCCACCCAGGACACACACACACACACACACACACGGGTGGTTGGTTGGTTGAGGCGTCGGCGCATCGATGATTGATTTTTATGAGCCAGTTGCTGGCCGTCGTCCAGAGTGCAATTACGGCCAGCAGCACGGGCGCCGACCACGGGCGACGCCAACGGAGCTGTCGCTTTAAAACAAGAGACGACCACTAAAAAAAAGAAAACGGAGGCCAGCAGTTGGACTTAATCGACGGCGTTCCGGAACGACCGTTATCTAGCGCCGACAGGAATTCGCTCCTCATTAAGTTGGCCCGCTCATCCCATCTCTGTCTCTCTCTCTCTCTCGGCGGCGGCTGCTGTTGTTGTTGGGCGTGGCCAGGGGGGGACGGTGGTCGTCGACATGGCCTGGCCGCACGGCGAATTCGAGTACCAAGTGATCACGGGCGGATGAGACCCCACAATTTAACCCCTCTTTACTCGCTCCACCAGCATCCTTCTGCCACAACTATCGAACCGAACATTGAATCGGAAATTGAATCGGAAAGAGAGAAACGAATGAAGTGGACAGACAGCATCAGGAAAACAAGTGTGGCGTTTCATCCCAGTTGAAAAAGCGAGGATCCCGCGCTGCCTGGAACACTCTTCCTACAACGGCGAATCCCAATTCTCACTTTCCAAGCACTAACCCCTGGATAACCGCTCACCGCTAACGACGAGTGCTAAGAACTTTATTGCCGAGGCCACAATTTGTGAAACGGCGGCACCTTGTAAGACAGGCAGGCGACCGTCTTGTCAAGTGAGGACTCCACCTCCTCCTCCTCTTCCTCCCACCCCACCCCCGCAACTCGGTTAAGAAAACGAAAAGAAGAAGACGTTTGGCAGGCAAGACGCCGTCGCCGCTGCACCGGTCGCACCAACCGCGCATTTCACGAAGCCACTAACATCTCCTTGGAGTCTCGGGTTGCGTCTTGAGCGCCACTTTCCCCATGAGCGAGTGACGGAAACAGACGTGCGCCCAGCCTGTTGCGCGCGTGTGCCAACAACAAGAACAAGAAGAAAAAGAAGAGACGAGGCCTCCTCCATCATCTGGCGTCACCGCCTCGGGCCAGCAGCATCGCTCTCGCCGACATCCAACTTTTTCTTAATCGCCGGGTCGAGTGCGCTCCAAATAACTCGGGGAACCGGTCAATCGGAACCACATTCGACGATTGAAACGTGAGCTCTCCACTTCCGCCGATGGCCAGTCCTTTCGGGTCCTTATCCGCGTCATCGCAGGGACCTAAGCGCCACCGACACTTCACTAACTTCACTCGAAACTACCGAGGCGTTGTTTCGACAATTCGAAATGGTGCGAAAGGTGACTCCTACTAAAATGGATGGACTTGGAAAATAAGTAAAAACCTATAAACTTAATCCAATCGCTTCGATTGACCTCCGAATAAAATCAGGACCCCAGACTACACGAAAGAACCAGTGAAATGAATAATTTGTGGACCAACTGTGACTCGATGCCAGTCTAGCGCGTTTTCCAACATCACTTCCAGATTCGAGGAAAGCCATTGGATAATTGAGATTTGAACTCGTCGATCGATTTGAGATTTGACCTCCGCCTTTGGCCATGGGCAGGAGGTGGGCGTGAGGCGCGTGTGCGTGCGTGTGTCGTGACGTCGTCGGGCGTTCCCTTTCCGATGGTGGCCGTCATGTCCGTGCTGACCAAGCCGGCGGCAGTAGCAGCAGCGGCGGCCGCGTCCTGCAACATGAAAGTGCGCGCCGTACGACAGGCGACCTCCTGGCCGGTGCTGGCCGTCTGGGTCCTGCTCTCCGTCTTCGTGGCGGCCACCTGCAGTCTGGGCTTCCTGCAGTCCGCCTGGATCGTCAAGATGGAGAAACGACAGGAGGTGCACGTGGAGGTGCTGGCGCTGGGCGTCTTCAACTACTGCTACAGGTCAGTGGATACGTCACACCCCCTTTCCTGTCCCCCCGGTCCCCCCCCCCTAAACGTCCTCAAATCCTCTAGGGACCGCTATTGTATTTGTATACCAAAGTAAGAAGTTGGGCGAGACGAGGGAATCGAACTTGAAATTTTATTTTCTAGATTTCGGCACGAATTTCTCAAAAAATAAATTTGTGAACGGAACTCGTTCCTCGGCCCAAGAACGGCCGAACACAAGCGCGTAAAAATTGTTTCAGGAGTCCTTCCCTCTCCTAATTTTTTCCAATATTTTTCATCGACAAAGCATTCCTTTTGCCCAAAAGTGTAAACCCCGGTCCCCATCATTTGACCCAACAAATCCCTCCCCGTGGCTAACGGTGGTCTCTCTTCGTTTCATCCTCCCCTTCCGTTCGTCCGGCCGACTGGAGCAGGGTGGAACACCTGGAGGACATCATGTGTCACCTGTACGGCGGCACCCTGGACCTGCGCCGTTACCCCAGCGGTCCGTGGCAGGCGGCCTGCGTGCTCTACGGCAGCGGATGCATCTTCCTCATCTGCTGCGCCCTGGCCTCCGTGCTGTGCATGGGCCTACCCACCGACAGGTGGCGCCAGAGGGTGGCCGTCGCCGTCGGACACACGCAAGCGGCCGGAGGTAGGACAAACACAAGCAATCCTCTTGCCTCTATTCACCTTACACCGATTTGATCGAACTCCTCATCAGAACCGCACTTCTTTTTATCCCGATTAGCGCCATTAAATACTAAAATAAAGTGAAAACAGATCGATGTTGGACCGTTCGGCGTTAAACCAGCCGGAGGCCACTCGACGAGTAGAACTAGACAGGGGAAATCGAGCCGAGGTGTTCCCCCTCCCCCTAAAAAGCGTGATCCTCGATCAAGCCTAACGAACACGCAGCGTCGCGCTATTATCCTAAGAGGATTTCCAGGTTCGGTGTCGCCGCCTGCAGGGAAAATGCGACAACAGAATTAAAATCCCCCTTAAAATATTATTCTCCCCCCTCCAACTCCTTAACCGCCCCCCTTCCAACCACACTTCGTATCCCTTCCCTAGAAGCCATCTCTATGTGTTTAGTGATGTAGGCAAACACGAGCCATTAGAGGCCGCCTAGGTCACCCCCTACTCCTCCTCAACCCACCAACCACCCATCGTCATTCAGCCTTTTATCCATTCCCCTTAGATGAAAAGTGCGAGGGTAGGAAGACACAGGGGTCAGGTGAAATATTATTAAGCGAGGTTACATTCCGATGACGACATGGTCATCGCACCGCATTGGTCATTTAGTTGAAATACCGTGTGGCTGCACTCGATAGTGGACGCACATCGTGATTGGATACACAATTATTCATTATTTTAAAAATGTTCCATTTTGTATTTGACAGACATGAAAAACTGGTCAAAGTGATAAACATTGAAGAATTAGTGCGGCGGCTAGTTAATTGAGTCGGCGGCATAGTCTCAATTTTTCTGGGGAGGCCCGGATTCTAACGAAAGCTAAGTCGCTGCCAAATGGAATTACATCGCGGTCATTTTTCTTGAAGTGCGGTGAGAGTAGAATCGAGGAGAATGAGGAGCAGGCAATCGGCACTTTAATTAGCACTGTTGGAGGAGCGGCTCACTTTCATCGAGTCTCCCGGGATCGAATAAACGAGAGAGACCGCGTCGGGAATTGAACCCGTCGTCTCTCCACCAACTGCACCTGCACAGCGACGGATCGTAGAATCGAGCGAGCAACAGCAGCGGTGGTTAAGGAGTTGGGAATGAGCGTTTGGTGGCAACGCCGATAGAGTCCGCGGTGCGGCGCCAGCAGTCGGCCCTCGGCCACCGAGGCCGGAGTAAATAGAGGGCGAGTGAGAGTGAGAGAGAGAGAGAGAGAGAGGTGCACGTCATGCGGCGGCGTGGAAATGGCTCCGGGCTCGCTTTGCATAATCCCGGATTTGCCTCGAAACTGATTGCGGGGCTCAGCCGACTTAATTGGCCGCAAACGCCGAGCGCACACTCGATCGGGACTGCGGAGGAGGAGGAGGAGGACAGGAGGAGGGGGAGGAGGGACGTGACAGGGGATCGGGCAAACCGGATGGGCGCAAATACGGGCAAGTGCACAGGCTCAGCAACTCAAGTCCACATACACCCACGCAGTATGACAAGCCTTTGAAGTCCACTTAGCCTCGAGCCTTTAAGGGATAGCAACTAGTCATCCCCCCACCCTCATTTTAACCAGCGGTAACTTTGAGCCAGTCAATACCAACCTTTAAAATGTTAATACAACATAAGGATTTCCATCAAATTCATTTCCAGAAATCGATTCGTAGTAAAGATTTTGATTTGCAATAACCGCTCGAATCCGATTCCAAATATTGCTGTCATTTAGCAATTGCGAATGTGGAGAGCGATGCGATTGGCCGAAGTGTGAGGTGACCAGGACCTGAACAAGGCCCGACTCAGCCAATAGCGCCGCTCTCTCGTGTATTCATAGCGCTGAGGGAATTTGCGCCACCGAATCCGGAGCCCCGGACTTGGGTCGTAAGCCCCAGTCCGAGCAGACGGCGCCCCCTCTCGGTTGACGTTATCCCACCTAGCACATTTGAGTGGCAGCATCTCTCCCCCCTATTCCATCCCCTCAACTCCTCCTTACTCGTCTTCCTTCTTCAGCGGTCGCATCTCGCGTTCGGGCGAGAGAACCAATTTAGGACGCATCGATCCTTCTCCATTCACTAGTGCCTCCCTCCCTCCCTCCCTCCCCTCACTCAGCTACAAGTTTCCAATCTACGGGATTTCAGTTAAGTCTCCCAGCTAAATAGACGAGAAGGCGGGGGAGGGTCGAGGTCCGCGTAAACAGTACAGTCAGGTGCTGCAGATTTAAACAAAAAAAAAAGAACTTGGGATCGATCCGACTTGGTTGGCTTTTTCTAATGGATGAGACAGAAACGAGGGCGCATTTTATACATTTTTTCGTCCAATCCCTTTCCAAAGAGAACCGAATTTTTGTTTGAATAGTATTTGACGTGGAAGAAATGTGCTCGACCATTCAGGTTCGTCTATTCTGATCCGGGTGTTGTCCTAAAAATCGACCTCTAGTTTATTCATTCCACCTGTATGTTATATTCATTTTTCGAGATTCGCCTTACTCTTATGAGAAGTTGAACCCCCTTATAGATTCTACTTTTAAACGCTCTGACGAATAAGAGCCGAATTGGTTCGGAGCGAACTCGGCCGGCAATTGGTGCTCGTGCGGGGGCGTGATGAGGGGGTGGTTGAGATCGGAGGACGGAACTCCCCCTGAGAGATCGACGAGGACGACGCGAGGTGCTTCCGAGGGTCCCCCACGGTCAATTAACGAGACGTTAGAAGGCGACGAGCAGATCGAGTGAGAGCGCGAGAGAGAGATGAGGAGGGATGCCGCGAGCGGAGAGCCGAGCGACGGCATCGGATGAGGATAGCGCGGTGGCTGCCAACGGACAAACCCCTCACGCGTTCAGGGGATTCCGGGGCAGCTCCTCTTCTCATTCAGTTCCCTACGGGGGACACGTAGTGTGCACCGCACCAGCCGACGGAGTCACGCCCCTAGGGCCACCTCTAGACCCGGCACTGTTATGACTAGAATTTCGATTGTTTTTACTAGTAAACCTAATAGATGGCCTGCTGTCTGTCTGTTCGTGGATGAGAGGGGTGAGACGGGATCTGGCGCGGGAATTTTGGCGAACTCGTTCCTCTCGCAAAATATAGTGTCTCCAAATTTCTTATGATCTGAAAGTCCGGATGACACGTCGTGCCTCTAATTAAGGGTTCTTAAGGTTAATTAAGTTTAGGTTTCTGACTGAATGAGTTTATTGGTGCCGACGTAGATTCTCGAGTTACATACGGATATCTGGTCATTATTATGTGACTCGTTATGGTTACATTTTGCTGAATGGGTATTCAGTTTAGTTATGACATGAATACTCAATTATAATATCTGATATAGTACCGTCGTTTGTTAAACTAATTGCATCACCTGGTGTCAAATCTATGTTTCAGGATCTTGTTTTGTGGGGCCCTCTTAAATTGCTGATCCAATAATGTGAGGACCCGAAACTTTCGCGTTAAATGTAAGACCATAATTTGTATATTTGTACAATTCTTTATTTAACATTGAATAAAAAAATATTTAAGAAAACCGTACATGAAGGACCAGGGTGAGGTGGACGTGAAGGGGGAGTCCAGGAGGAGCAGGAGGAGAGAGTTTCCGAGTGTAGAGCAGCAGGCAGAGCTTTTTATTGTCAAGCACACAAGGGGAACACAAGGGGTGCGTGTGACTCGTAAGTCGTAACCGTTTGTCATTTGGTCCCCTCGCCAATCGACAGATCTGCTTTTTGGCAATGCTCGGCCTCGTTGTTTGTTGCCAGGAGCACTTCTTCTTTTGGATCGTTTTCGGCAAAAGCATTGCGATAGCGAGAGAAATCCTTCTTTTTACGTCAACTGTTGTGTTTGTCCCCCCTCCCCCCCCAACACCCCCCGATAGACATCGACACACGCGACTACGTATGGGGAGGGGGAGGGGGAGGAGATTGGAGTCTGAGCTAAACAAGCGGCCGGCAGATAAGCCACTGACAAATTGGAATTTATATTTGGAGACGCCATCGCTGATTTATTCGACACCACAATTGCGGCTCAATAAAAGCGGAGTCGCCGCTTCTGGTATGTCATACATGTGTGTGAGGTGGGCTCCGGGCTCCGGGCTCTGGGCTCAATGCCGATTGGAGAAACACAACAAACACGACTGTTTCTTCAAAACCGAGACAACAGCGGTAGCTCACTCCCCCTTTCCATTACCACCACCACCACCACCACCATCACCATCTCGGTCCTGGTAGCTGCCAATACGACCCCGAGTCACTGTTCCCGCGCACACGTAAAATTCGGATCTGTTACGTCATCAAAAAATAAGAAATACGCGAGTACTACAAGTAGGCAACTGCGAAACTGTGAAAATACATCCGTCGTTCGCCGTACACACTTCGGTAGTCTCTATTCTTAGAGCCGACAATTTGGCAACAAATGGTGAGCGAACCCGAACTCAACTTAACTAAGTTTCTCTCCCAAAACGAAAAAGTGCGAAACTCAGCGAGTCCTCGAGCAGAGGAAGAGAAATAAATGACCGAGCGACGAATTTGGCCACGTTCAATTTCTGTGGAGACGACAATGGAGGAGAGAGCGATGGCGGAGAAGATAAGGCCGAAGATCGCGCCCGAGATTGCTATTCTTTTTTTTAAACCCCGCATTTTTGTGGGACTGCCTCAAAATGTGTTGGCTAGATCCGGGAGGGGGCGGAAGAGGAGACGACCAAGCTCACTTTTTTATACATTTTTCAGCTCCTGCCGACAGATAATGTTGAGTCGGCGAAAAGGCGGAGATTCTAATCGTGAGAGTGACGCCATCGTGGATATATGGCGGCAGCCGGCGTTTTGTTTCCGCCAAACGGTTGTTTTTTGACAACCCCCTTTTCCCCCCTCTCCATCCATTCCACCCCCTCACCACCTCCCACTCCAACTAAGTTCAAGCAGCCGCACAAGCTCAGTTGTGGGTCGTGGTGTGACCGCATGCCGGGTTCCATTCCCGAAGCGGGCACTCGACGCTACACATCTTACAGCCAAACTCGGTCGTGATAACAGTTGGCAATTGTGAGACGGTTCTGTAGTCTCGTAGAATGGGGTGCTGCCCCTGGCTGGTGGAAGAGAGCGCGCAACGCAAAGCACA